>LWCB01006322.1:0-17150 GCA_001630525.1 Coelastrella sp. M60 | reverse complement strand
CTGCAATCAAGGAATAAACGGCCGAGCTTCAATGCCATAAGCACAACGAACCTTAATCTGTTGCAAGCGTATGCTGGGACTGAGCACTTGAGAGCATGCTATGTGAAGCACTACATAATGACGACGATGGACAGGCCGAGTAGCCGAAACAATATTTACTCCGTTTGTTTGCAAAACTACTTGTGTGCACACCTGATCACTAACGAGAACGAATGCTCTCACTGGGGATGGAACCCGGGTCATAGAGCTTGAAAGACCTCAAGATATCCAGCACCTACAACCTCAACTCAACCACCAGCCAAGACCTCAACATGTCCATCACCCGAGATGTGTGCAACAACAACAATGGGGCTCATGGTACTGCTGATGCAATAAAGTACTGCTACAGAGACACTTCAAGCAGTTACAAAAGAGACATACCGACAATTAACACCAGACAACCTACAAGCTGCAACCAGATTCCTAGATCAACATCTCAAGGGCCGGCATGTGTCGACTGTTTGTCAACACTTTGCAAGTGCAAATCAGGTGCAAGAATGCTGAACAGCAACCCCGTTAGCGTCAAGGACAGTACAGTCAGATATCTGCAGCGTACAAACCTTCCAATACCTCCGCCAATCAACAATTTTAAATTGTCCATCAACCATCATCAGCTATAGCGATAATGCCTCTCATATTGCAATGATGGCTGCCCATCTCTTGGCTGCATGCAATGGCTATCGTAGTGCCTGCTGCCCTAGGTGGAAGACTTTCTGCTTCAAACAAGCAGTCTAGAGTTCTCTTTCGAACGCTAGATGCCCTAAGCACAATACGTAGCTCTACGAAATCATCCAAAGCAACGCTATCAGAGCATTAGAGCACTAGAACAAAAGAATGTCAAGAGTCTGGTGAAAGTACCTTTCCACAACAGCAACATCAAACAAACCATTTGTGCTTTGCATACCCAGAAACAGTATCATACCCTTATTACACACCAGCCTCAATGACCGACCGGTTTACATCACAAGCAAAGATATGGACAGGCCCAGTCACATGGCCTCACCAAATTGTGTGGACTATGAGCCAATATAATTGCCCCATGGCCACAGGACCATAGCTGTAGACTCTTTGAGCGCCATATGCAAGCAGCACTGTTGCCTGGTACAACAGCAGCATACCTCTCTGCCGACTTGAAACAGCAACACCAGAAGCTGGGCTATGCTGGCGACAAGCACCTGGCAACCCTGTCTCAATACAACCCCAGATTTTATGCTGAGTCAATGGAAGCAAAACACACGATTAATCACAGGTCCAACAGATAGAATGAGTCTGAAGGCTACCTGTGATCGGGCTGATCAGGTTGGAGAGCTCTTGTGCATAGTCTACATCAGACCTTGGATTGTTGGGAGGACACCTGCTTGGACTACAGGCTGCATCACTCGACACTGGACTTACGACCAGATTCAGCGTATGGCTTGACTGTTGGGTGGCTGGGTTACAGCTCAGTCTGTTGTGGGAGAAGGGACCACCTGCCCTAAAGCGATGACGCTGCAAGGAGGGGACAAGTAGATGGTGCATATTTGTTGTTGTTGTTGCTGCAGGACCAGCTGGTGATATGCTGAGGTTGCCTTGAAGGGATGCTGCCCTGCAACATGTTCAGACAACTAATCAGGTCATTCAGAGCAGGCCACTGTGCATACCAACATGCAACACAGGAGGGGATAAAGACACGATGCACATACGGTGTGTGACTTCTGATGTATAGTGCAGGGCATGCCCCACCAAACAGTTGAAGGGAAACGACTGTATTGAGCGGAAAACACGGAGCGAAGCTGCATGGCCTGACGCAGCACGGGCACTGATATTTGTCGAGGTCACGGGAGCACCCACCCGAGCACCATTGCCTGCAAGGCTGCTTGATTGCACGTTCCTTGTTCCGTCCCTTGAAGAATCATGCTGCTGGAAACCACGGCGGATGGCTCAGCGGCCTGTCAGAGGGTGCTCCACTTGATAGTCCTCAAGCTCTGCGTTGCTCGCCACAGGAACTTCTTGTAGAATATGCTTGAAAACACAAGGCGTTGCGAGCGTTCGACAAGACAACTGCAACACAGCAGCATACAATACAAGGCGTTGCTTGGCGCGGGAATTTGATGACATGTGCTGCAGACATCACTGGGTCCGGTGGTGCAGCACATAATCATTTGGCCATACATAATCGTGGTGTAGGCAGTTGGCAGGTGCGGGTGGATGCTGTGCAAGCACGGCTGCGTGTCGCCATTACCTAGCAGATATGGCTGGATCTGGACATTAAACTCTCGATGTACAAAGACTGACTGCTTCTGTTCACTACCGTCACTCAGAGTTCCCCAAGTTCCCTGCATGCCGGGTACAGAAAGTCGAAACTACCCTCGACGCTTCGTTTCAGTGAATAATGGTGCGCCACTGGTGCTTCTGCGGATATCCTTAGCAAGGATGGACTTAAATATGATACATACGTGCTCTGTAGCGGGCGGTGAAGTGATGCAGTCATGCAACTGATTCTTCGAGCTCCCATGCTGTACACTTTACGTGAGCCCCTCAAATAAAAGACTGTCACACACCATCAAAACCATCAGAATTTTCAAGCGCTGCTTGAATGAGCGTGTCCAGTCGCGTATACCGGTATGTAAACAAGTTAGCCATGCAACAAATAAGATGCCTGATACAGCTGAATGATATGTAGTGTGGCACAAGTCATCATGAGGAATAGCGTACGTGTGGCAGGCCTGAGTTGGGGACACCACTGTCGTCAAGACCGTGCCAAACAATAGGTCTGGTGATTCGGATGGCTGCGACGGTATCTCAAGAGTATCCTGGTGTAGGAGCAAGTGAGGCTTGTCCAGGGCTATGATTCCATAGCAGGAGTACCAGTAGCTGCAACGCAGACAGATTCCTTGAGGCACTTGCAATGAGCCAAATTACTATTTTCACCTGTAAGTGTCTAGTAAGGATCGGGCAGGTGCACCACAAGCACTGGCGCAACGAGTATCCCTTTGGCAGTTTAATCCTTACATCACTGTGGCACATCATGCAGTATCTGGTGCCTGCCTCAATGGCTGTTACAATGGCCCTGCAGCTAGGTGTTCACATGAACAGGCTGGTGCTGCAGTCAACTGATTTTAGCCACTCAGATGACTACTACTACCACACGCAAGTGTAAATGCGACTTGATGCCAACCATAGTTGAGAGTCAACCACATTGCAACATTATAGAAGCAGCAATATTATCAGCTTACTTTTATGATTGCATGCATCTTGCTGCACGAGCCAAATCATTCTCTCTTTTCACTGCATATCTAGCAACCTTCAACTGATGTCATGCTGATCTCCTGCAAAATCTACTGGTGTCGTGTTGGATATCACCACTACACAGATCTATACCCAGCTTTGTTGGGCAGCAAATCATACATGGAGCCAGTGTCAGTAATGATCTCAGTCGCTGTTTTGTGCTTCCACTTGCTGTCGCGCTGCTGCAAGATCTTCAGCAGGCATCAGAGCCAGAAAGGCTGCCAGCCGCTGCTGAGCTGCCTTCAATGCTGAACTGCTGAACTTGACAAACTCTGCATTTTCCGTACCAGAGATCTACAGGGCACAAGAACAAGGGCAAGATAACCAGGGCAGATGCATCCTGCCTACAACACTGCAATAGAGTCTTGGGCTACATTATCAGAGCTCAACCGAATGAAGCTTTGCTGCAGAAAGATAGTCTCAATAATGTAACTACCATCACCGAAGGGGTACTGTGATGACCATTCAGCAGCATACTGTGACGGCAGATTCGTCATGTCAGTTGCCGCTGCACAACCTCCTTTGATGCATAAGGAACTAGGAGGCTTCAACAGTGCTATCACACTCCAACCTCCAGACAGGTGTATCTCAACAGCAAGACACCCCCTCTGCATTGCAGCTCTGTGCCAGTTACAAGCAGGGATTCCAGTTTTGATCTGCTTTGTCTACTGGACGGTGTGCTGGTGGCATTAGATGCTTGTTCTAGCAGATACATAGCCACAAATACTTACCGTGCGTGTTGGTATTGCATCAAAGTACTTGTTATAGTCCATGGCATCCAAGTATTCCAGGAAATCTCCGGCCAGCTGCTCCGCCTTGCTGGCAGTGCTGTTGTCTAGCAGAGCTACGGCATCAAACAGCGCCTGCTCTGCATTGGTGGGGTTGCCTCTGATGCGAGGGAGAATCAACCGCAAACTGCTCCAGTCAGCATCCTCAATATACTTGCTGCACTCATTCAACTGTGCCTGAAGTAATTGACAAACACCCCAGGCTCAACCGTCAACTGCAGTAACCTGCATGATGCCAGCATGTATGACCATACAGCCATGGAGATACATAGAAACATGTTTTGGATGGTGTCTCAAACCACAACCCAACATGTGCAGTACCCTAGCCCAACCCTGGACTCCTCACCTGTGCCTGTAGCAGCTGCGTGATGTAGAAAAACAATGGCTGGCGGGGCTTGAGCCTGAGTTCCTTGGTAGGTACAAGGGCAAAGGCTGCCAGTCCCGCAGTGACCAGTCCCCCAAGCAGCAGTCTCTTGCTAATGGTGGCCTGGGCCTCAGGTCCCGGACCTGAAGTGGCTGAAACCTCACTCACACCACCACCTGGGAGGGTGGTGGCATCAGGCAACAGTAGCAGCAACAGCAACAGCAACAGCAGCACCAGCACCAGCACAGTGGCTTTAGCAGCGGGAACATGAAAGAGTAGGATGGTTGCTATTGCCCAGTGCCAGAACATACAGAACCAGAACCCAAGTAATGTTTGGAAGTGTTTTGCAGTATCTGGAGATATGATTGGCTGCTGGTGTAACTGTTGAAGCATGCAAATGATGAACTGCCGCCCGACACGCTGCACAGTCAGCTGTGCCTCCTGGCATTTATGGTCGAGTCTGCACTACCTGTGGTGGCACATGAGATACGTAGCGCCATAACATTCGATAGAAGTCTGTACATTTGACCCACCTGTGAAAAAGTCCACATCAGCTTCACTAAGCCAAGAGGTGCGCTTGCCACTCTCTGCAGCAGCAGCAGCAGCACACTGTGTCAGTGTATGCGGTGCAAGCATACTGCACTGAGCATCAGCATGTTGCAGCTGACTGTTCATTGCCAGATCTCCAGCACAATCTGTCAACAGCACAGCCGTTGCTATGTGGATGCTGATTGACGCTGATGCAAACCACAGGTCTACAGCATCAAGCCACATGATAGCAGCACGGTAGCACACTGCCAGGAGGGCACAGTCACGCAAGATATGCTGCATTACTGACATGATGCCCTCTCTAGACAAGCTTCAGATGGTTCTCAATGTACGGGGGATCAGAGTCATTGCTGCTAGGCACAGCCGCTGTGACTGTGCAGGCAAGTGTGATAGCTGTCTCTGCAGCCTTCCGCTGTTGCTGTGGCGTCTGCAAAGACTTACCCCATGGCAGTTCCCGGTTGTCAATGCTGTCAATACGCTGGGGCTTGAGGTCAACAACATCGTTGCCATTGGCCTGCAGGACACAGATGGTGATAAGCCACAAGGACATCAACTGAATGACTACACCATGCTCAAGGCTGCAATACAGTAGAGCTCAAAAATGCAGTATGTGGAATTGATCGATACCTGATTGCGGAACTAGACAGACTTTGAATGCTGCAGGCGATATGTCTGTGGGGGGTGTAGCAGTAGCTGATGTCAGCAGCTTGTATTCTGACTTGTTGAAGCAGCGGGCTCTGTTACAGGCCCATGTTCTGATATTCCCAGTATCTGATTGTTGGGCTGTTATCTGACTATCTACACTTCCTTTGATCTCCTCGGTGCACCTGCACTCACGCTGTCCCATTACCACAGGTTCCCACCTTGCTCTGCTGTAAATCAGCGAGTTCTCTCTTTAAACGCGCGGCTTCTTCCTGTGCAGCACGCAGCTGCGCAAGCATATCTTCGTTAAGAGCAGCTCCGCCTGCCGAGGACTGCCCCTGGTCTGCAGGCTCAGCGCGACATGTCCATCTGACTCCATCCTTATGGCGAGAGTGCTGGCATCTACTTGTATGGCACAACGCAGATGTGCTGGGTGCAGAATTTACACCCGTAAATGGTTGTCTTTGTTGTCTATGCATAGATAGTGGTGGCATGGCTGTGAACGAGGGAAGACTCCTTTCACTACAAGAACAAGCGAAATTCCAGGATCAAGAGTGCCTTCTATAGCACGTTGCTATCATTCAGGCTGAATTGATTTTGATTACCACCAGCAAGCAGGACCATGGTTTGTCTTTGACAGACCACTTGGCTCTGTTACATCAGCCGTGCTGGCACAACCTGCAGCAACTGCACGGCACACTGTTGTCTAGCACTGTCCACAGCACACAAGTTGGGTATAGCTGTAACGCTGTACCTTCCGCTCAGAAGAATTCAGCTTGCCGTGGTCTACAGGACGATCTGAGGACTTCCCTTCCGCATCTGCTGTACGGCAGTACTGTATCTAATGTCTTTTTGCAGAGTAAGCAGTCGTGACAACGTTACAGCATTTGACTGACATCCATATGTGTATTTTTAGGTACGGGGGATCGTAACTGGGGGTTTGCAAACTGTCTGTGGCTGTCGAAAACAGGTGCAAAATGTACTCTTCAAATCCATCTCAATGCAGTTAGTCAGAACATATTGTAGGCTAGTTTGAGGGCGGGTTTCTTTTCGTTGGTGGCTTGAGCATCGCGTGTAGGGGATTCAAGGACGTGGCCAGCACAATCGCACAAGGATGTTGCTGCAGCAAATCAGCAGCAAAGGGGCTTTCAAAAATGCCTTCTGCAGAGCCTCATGGCGACTATCCAATAAATACATTCAAACACGTGCTGCAGCAATTGAAGTTGCTCCACCAGTTGCCACTTACGCTCCCCCTGCATACAAAGTCAACTTAGATTTCAAGTTCATAGCTAACAACGTAGATGCAATTGCACAGAACTGTAAAAATCGTGATAGCACAGCAGATCCTCGCCTGGTAGCTCGGTTGTATGAGGAGTATGTGTCCCTCAAGGCTTCCAGTGATAATCTGCGTGCCAGCAGGAACGAGAACAGCGCAGCGATGAAGGTACGGTAGTGAACGTGGAATGAACAATGTGATTATGCGGTTCTGCAAGGCATTGGGCAGAATTCATACAAACCCATAACATCTGGACTCCTATCAGCAGCTCTGCAGCAGTCAGCAGCAACACAGATCAACTTGGGTGATAACACCTTGTAGCTGCAGCCAAATCTTTGCGTAGATCAGACGATACATAGGGTTCTTGGTGTCTTATGGGTCATAGCAGCAGACACCACTGGATCGGCCAGGTAGCGGCAGCAGCAGCACTGCGCTGCCAGCAGCGTTACTCAAGTATCAACGGCAGACCTTGAGCACCCAACTCAAGTCAAATGGCCTGAATCTACAGTGCATGTTGTAGTGACTCATTTCATCTATGTGTTATTTGAATCACAATCGTACGTCCTGATTGCATTGTTCAACCTCATTGCAGCACCGCTCTTACCCATGTGCTGCCACTGCTACTGCTACAACTGCTTCATCCTCGCTGCTTGTAGGGCAAGCTAGAGCCTGATGCTCGCCAAGAACTGATCACCCGGGGCCAGCAGCTCAAGCAGCAGCTGGAAGAAGTAGAAGCAAGACTAATGCAGGTTAGCTGGCACCAACAATACAGTACAGCTTTGCAATGTCATGAGCACCTGACGTCATCGTTGCCTGCAGCAGTCATCATCTCCAACTCAGAGTCTCTCTCATATCTGGTGTTTCTTGAGGACGCTGCAATGACAGGTGTACATCTGCATGTCCGGGTGTACTGCTTCACTAAGGCTGCAAGCTGGCATCGAAGCTGCTGCTGCTGCTGCTGTTGACACTGGCTCAGGTTGAGAATGCACTGCAAGTTGAAGGTCAGCGCATTCCCAACATGACTCATCCTGATGCCCCACTTGGCGGTGAGGACAATGCAGCAGTACTGGCCACTGTTGGCAGTCAACGTCTTTTTGACTTCCCGGTCAAAGACCACGTCACTCTTGGAGAACAGCTGGACATCTTGGACTTTGAGACAGCAGCTGAGGTAAAAGGGGGGCTTCGTGCCACCAGCAAGTTTCGGTCCATGTATCTGTTACTAACTACTAGAGGGAAAAACCAGAAGTGCACATCATGGCCTGCCGCAAATCGAGTCGCTTTGCCTGAGCAATGATGTGAACATTCAGCGTTTGTGCTAAAAAAAGAGACAAGAAATGTATACAAAATCTGGACTCTGAATTTCCCCCTGTGCATACAAACACAACATACAACCTTAATTACTTACATATGTACAAACCACGATGCTCAAGCATGGGCAACCTTGTGTTCACTACTTGTATATCACATGAACATAATTTGCTGTCACCACAATGCATCAAAAAGACATTTTCCCTCTTGACCTCCTCAGGTGTCCGGCAGCAAATTCTACTACCTGAAGGGTGCCGCCACGCTGCTTGAGCTAGGTCTTGTGAACTGGGCCATCAGTCGTGCTGCTGCCAAGGGATTCACGGTCATGAGCACACCTGACCTGGTCAGAGCAGACGTCTTGGAGAAATGTGGATTCCAGCCAAGAATGGAAAACACACAAGTGAGTGAACAGGGTGGGTGGTGGTGGTTGCTGCTGCTGTAGCTTTGATGTGAGGTACTCGGAAGTTTCACAGGCACTACTGTGTTAGCTGACAGTGATATGGTAGTGCATGGATTCACAATGTTTGTCCTAATGTTTTTTGTAAATCTGTCTGGTAAATACAGGAAGAGAAGATGTTTCTGTGAGTGTAGGGTATGGCAAGCTGTGAATTCAGTTTGTCGAGATACTGCTGCTGCTGCTGCTGCTGCTGGTATTGTAAACAGGTGTACAGTGTAAAGGACAGCAACTTGTGCCTGACTGGTACTGCTGAGGTGCCTCTGGGAGGTGGGTGAATGATAACAGCGCCCGGCGGGGGGTGGTGGTGGGGGGAGGCAAGATGGGGGGCAACAGCAGTTGACATTGATTCCAGTAGTCTTCAACCTGCACAAGGCAACTGCTTACATGTAGCTGCTGTGCAAGTGATCAGCAACCAAATCGGTTGATTGACAACTGACCTCTGCATGGGGTGTCACCTGTTGCTGGCAAGTGCCACACACGTCCGAGAAAAATGTCTGCCTTATGCAACAAAGGTTAATGCGAAGTAGTGCCGCCTTTCATATGTTCAGGTGTGTACATGGACAAAGTGTTGAATGAGAAGGACTTGCCGATAAAGATGGCAGCATTTGGTCGCTGCTTTAGAACAGAAGCAGGCGCAGCAGGAGCAGCAGGCAAAGGCTTGTATCGCGTACATCAGTTCACAAAGGTGTGATGCAGCAGAAAGATCTGATGTTATCCGGCTGTCAATAATAGCAAACATGTAACATCATGTAGCACTGGCTATGTGCATGTGTTTGGAGAATCAGATGTGTGCTGTGTGTCCAATGCAATGCCTTACAGTTCAAACATCTGCCACCATCGCTGCTGCTGCTGCTGCCATGCTGCTGCTGCTGCTGCCATGCTGCCATGCTGCTGCTGCTGCTGCTGCCATGCTGCTGCTGCTGCTGCTGCCATGCTGCTGCTGCTGCTGCTGCCATGCTGCTGCTGCTGCTGCCATGCTGCTGCTGTAGGTCGAGATGTTTGTTGTGTGCACTCCCGAGCAGAGTGACGCCCTGCACCAAGAGTTGATGACGATAGAGCAGGAACTCTTCACTGAGCTGGGGTTGCACTTCAAGATATTGGACATGCCTTCAGGGGACTTGGGGGCACCAGCTTACAGAAAGTTTGACATTGAGGCCTGGATGCCGGGACTGCAGCGATATGGAGAGATCAGCAGCGCAAGCAACTGCACAGACTACCAGAGCAGACGACTCAACATAAGGTGCGGATTTGCAGGAATAATACAAGTTCAGGAGAAATTCCAGAGCTGTTGCTGATGGTGCAGTGCAATGGGTTCGAAGCACAAAAACTATGCTTCTGTCAAATCGGTGTGTTTATCGTGCTGTTGTGTTGATGTCCACAGGTATAGACCCAGTCATAAAGAGACAGAAGCTAGCAGCAGCAGCACAGACAGCAGCAGGCCCAAGAAAGGTGGTCGGAAGTCAGGTGGTAGTGGTGGTGCAACAGCGTATGTGCACACTCTCAATGCCACAGCATGTGCGGTTCCGCGTATGATTGTTGCTATCTTGGAGAATTTCCAGCAGAGTGATGGCAGTGTGGTGGTTCCTGAGGTGCTGAGGCCATACCTGGGTGGCTTGGACGTTATCAGACCGCCAAAGGGTCAATAACAATGTAACGTATTGTAATCCTGAGATACATCAGTAACGTTTGGATTCGGGTGCATGCTTGAGGCATCATTAGAGCCTAGAGGGTAGGGTTTAGGGTAGTTGTGTAGAGTTGCAGCAGCAATAGAACGGTACTATGGCACAATTAGAACAGCTGTTGTTACTTGAGGCTGCATTGTGCCTCTGTGTAGCTGCAGAGTGATATGTTGAGGTACAGGGCTCAAAGACATTTTACTAATCGTTAGTCATCAGGCGGCCCGATGCCAAAGCTGCTGCTGTGTAGCTGATGCTGCTACTACTAGTAGTTGCACCAACCACTGCCAGCATGGCTTCCCGGCCAAATGCAACGGCAGTGTATTCTATGATACTTGGAACTCTGGGCTGCGCGGGGCAGTACACATGTGACACTGCCGCAGCATGATGCCATGGCAGCTGCGTCACGTGTGGTTAAACTCGACCATGACAAATTTGTTAGGACATACCAACTTGGTACCTGGTCCAGTACCGTACAGGCTGCCACCGTATGGCCGGAGCGTGTTTGTTTGTTTGTTTTGTACCGGCCACCGTGGCAGTGACTGAGGCCCTTCTAAAAAGTAACACACCTTCATCGCCGTCTTTACACCTCGCTGCAGTGTACATGTACTCTGGATGTTACACTTGATTTGCAGGTCAGATCCTTCTCCGGCGAAGTTACCTGGCAAATCACCCCGGATCAGTACCACGGTGGTACTGATCGGAAGCAAATGCGCTGTTGGAACCACAGATCGTACATGTATGCTGTGCAACGATGCTTGCATATGCATCACTTATGCACACCAGAATTCATCCAGCAACTCAGTCTATGGCATAGAAACATGGCTTAGTGTCTACTGTGACACCTCTTGCATCCCTGTCTCTACTAGGGAACATGCCATGCAGCACACTCCTCCAACAACTTTCCAGTTGTATTGCTGGCCTGATGGCATGCCTGAATTGCACTGCGGTTGGACCGCAGCTACGCTGAACTACTAAGCAGCACTCTGGAACCAAGGGAAACCAGCCCTTATGCACCTGCTTGATGATATAATCTCAAATCAGAGTCAGCCAGACTGAACTTTATATATGATAAAGCTGCTCAGGACAAGCACTTGAGTGTGACCTCTGGAAGCAACTCTGCTGCTGTTGCCTGCTGAAAGGTGTACTACAGTCTGATCAAGTTAATCCAGCCGTCTATTGTTCCCATCAGTGCCTTCCTGTGATCTCATCTGTCACGGTAGCCAGACCGTTAGGGAATCCAAAGTTCTGGCCAATCACGTAAGTGTACCTGGGGCGAGTGGTCCTCCATTCATAAGTTCCTGTTGTATCTGTGGTATCAAAATTGGCAGAAACCGATTCAGGAAGCACCCTATCGATCCTGCTGGCATCCAACTCTGTTGACCCCAGAGTGTTTGTGACCTCTGTGTTGCCGCTGACTTGCTGATCACCAGCAATTACACCAAGTCCACCAGTAGCTCCTGCTGTTGTCTCAGTGGTATACGTGCCACCGCCCACATCAGCAGTGCCTGTAGTTTCACCTGTGAGCCCTACGGAAGGTGTGACCTCAAAAAATGGATAAGCCTCATCCAGACTCACTTCTGCCGGCAATGCTGTCAACAATCCCAGCACGTCGTTATCTGCGGAGAAGAAGAACAGCAGGGTGCGAAAGCTGCTTTTAGTGACTGCATGGCCAACATACTCATGGTGACAGCCGCCTTTACAATCAGGTAAGGACCTTGACCTGGCCAGATAAGAACAGAACAAGACATTTCATCTGTCTACAACAGAAGTCACAAGCCTAGTACACAATATGCACAAGATACCTGGTACGCCTGATTCATGCCTGTTTAGACACTTACAAAAGATCATGGTGACTATCCATGCTGCCATTCCTGCCCAGATATGCGCAGAAGGATAAGCAAGCACACCAGTGGGGACCTTGAGTCACATAATAGTGAACCTTGGCTGGGTGCAGGTTCTGTCTACCTCAAAGGACGGGCTAAATATGTTTCAATGTCCGGCTGAGAGCTTACCAGCACACACTACGCCCAGCCCTGGTCGACAGCCTGGCAACAAGTAATCATCGGGAAATGGGCCGGGGCTGGTTTGCCTGAATCCAGCACCTCCTCTCCTGCCCATAGCTTGCTGTTTCCTTGCCCTCCTCTGAATTGCTCTCCGTTGTGCAGGTGTGATACGCTGCACGCGCTGTGGCTGCTGCTTCGCTTTTGGCTGCTGCTTCACAGCACTGTGTGGCCTTTCATCCAGAATTATCATGTCCTCTCCCAGAGTGACCTTTGTACTGCTGCGTGGAGAGCTGCTGTTGCTGGTTTTCACAACTTGTCTGCTGGTGTCTACAGCAGCTGCTGTGCTATTCCCGTCTGTGGCTCGCGAATCGTGCTGGGCACCACTGGATTCTGGTGCCACAGAAGGCTTCTCAGCAGCTACGCTGCCTGATGCCACCAGGAGTCCCAGCAACATCACCAGCAAAACAGCACACATACGAACAGCCATAGCAGTGCGCGGATCGTGAAGAACAGCTTCGGTAGCTAGCTCGGAGGGTATGCGCTGGCAGTGCTCTCCGTCCTGTGGATGATACCGTCACCTAACGAGCAGCGGGTGAGTACGTGCTTGCGTATTGCGCTGTTCTCCCCATAGTTGAAATCACAAACATTTCACATGAAGAGGCAGATATATTGAATACCTTGTACGATGTGATGAACCTTGAACTCCGCTGGGTTTCTGATGACCGGCGCCGACACTTCTTGGACCGATCAATCAGACCATAATCCTTGACCCAACTTTGAAAGCAAGGCATACTGACTCCTGCGTCACACACTTGTGCTACCAAGCACGTCCCTGTGCTCGTGGACCGCCTGCCAGCTAGCGCCGCTCCGCGATCGGAACATGTGCTCTTCTGTTTCCCAGTTTACCTGACCGTCGGCGACCGCGTTTCTGGGCGTACTGTACCGGTTAAATTGCACCACCAGACAGCTGCAACTTGCAGCAGTGATATCATATACCTTTAGTAGAGTTCATTTGTATGCGCAAGCAGTATGCTACGCAAGCAGTGCTCGACTCAAGTTGACTTGTTACTCAGAGCAGCCCATAGGCTTGCACTGTGCAAAAGAATGGAAGGCAAAAACCTTGTGCTGCAGGTGTATCACATGAGATGAGCAATTATCAAAGACCGGCAGGGCTGTGGTGGCTGAAGTGGTACTCTGCGCCTAGACAGGTGTTAGGCAACATGCTGACAAGCACAATGTGCTAATAAGCTCACCCTCAACCGCCTGATGCCTCATGTGGATGCATGTTGGCAGCTGGGAAGTCGCACTCAGGCACACTGTGCTGGCAGCAATTGCGAGCAAGTTGGCTGATAGAACATAGACGCCGCACAGCGGAATGATGTAAAGCACAAGCTCCCAGCTTGCATAGCACGACTTCATTAGCTGTGAGGTGCCCCATCCTGTGCATTGCAAAAACTGCTGTTTTCCCTACTCATGGACAAGCAACAAATGCACCCTGGGGCAGGCTGCCATGAAAGCTGCCAGCTCAGAGTCTGGGCGTGTTGCATGTCAGCCCACTGTTGATGCTGCTGCTCTGCGAACCACATCAGCAGAATCATGAGGAGACCCTCAGCCCATATGAGCTGTTGCAGTCCACAACTGACTATGCAACATGCAACATGCAACAGCGTATCCTTGGGACCATAAGCTAGCTTATGAAGCCAGATTGCTGTAACTCTTGCTGCGCCGATGTCCCAAGCCTTGCAACCTGCCATTCCTAGCACCACAGCTGCCGCCGCTGCTGCTGCGAAGGTTGAGAGCAGGCGAGAGGACTTCCTGTTGCTGCTGATGTACCATCACTGCGCTGGGCCATGCATCCTGGACCCCACTGACTTGTGCTTGTTCGGGAGTTTCTTGCGTGTGCTGGCATGTGGACAGGTCAAGTCCCAGGCGGTTGGAAGCTTGGGTCAGTGAGCCTGGTAATATGAGACTGCTGGCGCGTGTCCTGCCCTGCCCTCTTGGTGGTGACCTGCAATTTTGCTGCCGACCAGATGGCGAACCGGGATTGCTGGCGGCGCTAGTCCTATGGCTCAGCACATATTTGGGAACCTACAAACAAGAAAGTCAAATCTGCTGAGCAACAGAGATACTACCTGATCAAATCATGTGCTGAAATCAAACCAGCAAATCAATGCCCTACACCACATACAGAGGAGGATGGTTTGGAAGTGGACATGGGCCCGTTGCTGCATCCTTACCATGCAATGCAGAGCTTGGTTGTTGAAACTTGTACATACAGTGCTTTGAATGCAATCAACTGGCAGTCTGAGCACTCAGTCAATCGGATTGCATACATCCAGGCATTGCTTGCTTCATTGAATGCTTGACTGGATATGTCGTCAGACATCCCTGATTCACCGCCACAGATGGCATCTATTACAGGGACTGAGCTTGCTGCAGCTGTTGTCCTGTCAGCTGCCGCAAGTCACCTCACCTCTATCTCTTGTGTAAGCTGCACACGTTGCAGCCTTGAGGTCATGTGTGTGTTGAACACAACCTGCTTGTCAGCATTGACAGCTGTAACACTATCTGTACTGCAAGTCTGCTGCTCTTGCTGGTGGTCTACCATATTGTCAAGTGCCTTATGCTGGACATGCTGCCGCAGCAAATCACCTTGTGACAGAGGGCCAGAAGAATAAAACAAGCTTCTTTGAGCATAACTTTGCCAACATCATAGTGAGGCACAGCCCAACTGGCTCTGAACAGTTTGAGTATTGCATGCAGGCTGCGAGTATCAAAGCCAGATATCCCACCACACTAAGCTATAGATGCAATCGCTGCAGAATACACATCTGTTTTCACAGCGTCACTGCATACAGGTGCCAACATGCCACAGAGGCCTACCAAGAAGCCTGGCTGCTTGAGGTTCAGCTGATACTGTTGATATGAAGGATGCGACGCTGCCATTGCCGCTGAAACTGCTGCTGCTATTCAGGTCAGCATCAGTTCCTGCAAGCTTGACAGACTTCATCTTTGTCAAGACTTTCCGCAAGCGAGGAGGTGCCTGTAGTCCTGTGCTGCCTGCTGCTGGCGCTCCACAAGAGCTTCCATTGCTGCTACTGCACGCACTCCGGTCATCTGCATTCATTTGAAAGCCACATACAATGATGGCTGGCCTACCACTGGCTGCAGTGCACGTCTGAGTGCATCCCTCCTTATCATGCAGTTATTTAGCACTGTTGGCAGCACTCTGCTGTATATGGTGTAGGGTCATTGCAATGATACCATATCACTTGCATGACAGAGCATCCTATTCAGAGCACAGTATCTAAAGCATCGCATATGTGTGTGCATCAGCAACACAATCTGCATCCCCTGAAGCCAGGCTTGTTGATCGCTACCCTGCTTGGCAGTCTGTCATGCAATGCTTCCTGCAGTTCATTGTTTGTACTCTGCAACCTCATGCAGGTTGACCTGGACAATTTTGTGCTGCCTCCTCTGCTGCCTTTCTTGCTGCTTCCTCTGCTATCTGCATCACTTGTATGGTCATGTCCTTGTTGCCACTTGTCAAACCCTCCATGATACGTTTGCGCCTGTATGCAGTGGCCAAAAGGGAAAAGGGCACCTGCAGTACCACAGCAACTACAGCAAGGCTGGCTGATGATCCTGACATCCTTGGGTCAGAGGTGTGCATGGACAGCTCAAGTTGAAAACTGCCAGCCTACGCGATGCCCAGACACAAACGGCAGTGTTATACCAACCCGAAGCTCAGGGTCAAATGCTGCTCAAATTGCCCGTCAAAGGTCAAAGATTTACTGCCAGCGACGGCGTAGCCGCTAAATTTATATGTTGTATAAACCACGAAAGCATCAAGCAAAGATGTTGTGGGCGTTCAGACTGCTCTTGAGGTCTGTTGCATGTTTGTGGAGCTACCTGGTTGCTGCTGGCGCCCTCCTCTTCTTTCTTCTGTGCCAGTTTGGCCAATGTTGAGGTCATGATCTGAATAAACTCAGGGTACTCGACCTCTCCACTACCATCACTGTCTACTTCTGCCAGCAGTTCACTTATCTCTGTCCTGTTGGCTTGGATGCCTAGCAACTGCAGAAACACACGGCACAATGATCATGGCAACACCAGCAGCCATATGCTTACAAGTATCATGTACACGGTGGTCAACTCTCACAGGTGAATGCAGATGAGCACGTGTTTGTTGGCCTCAACGTTAACGTTGCAGATGTTACATGTTCCCTCGTCTTTGCCATAAGCAAATGTGTGAATATCATGTCTCAACTGCTGCCACAGCTTCTAATGGTGGTTGCCTACCAGCACCGAGCTCAGTAAAATGATTATGCATGCAAATCATATGTTCCTAGTGCTTATCGCTGACTTCTGGCAGCTTCTGTTGTTGCACTAGGTGAGCTAATAATATTCAACCTCAGACAGGTGATGCTGTTGAATGGCTACCAGTTAGAAGGTGTTATACACAGGACAAGGTGTCACAACTGCCCAGAATGTTTAACACTGCACCTTGAAGGCTGCTCCAAGTTCATCAGCATCGATTGCACCAGACCCATCAGCATCCATGAGCTCAAAACACTCCTCCAGCTGTGCCTTCTGCTCATCATTAAGCCTAGGCCGCAGTGCCTGCACTGATGAATATCCATAAGCTGTCTCAATGTTTTATCAAGACATAAAGTCCCTCATTCAGCAGAAGCCATGGCTTCAGTTGCTGAAGTGTGTTACCTTTCCACGCTTACGCAGCCATGCAGCCACGTACGTAGCGAGAATTGAGTTGTGCT
>LWCB01006309.1:0-17942 GCA_001630525.1 Coelastrella sp. M60 | reverse complement strand
CTGGCCCTGCTTACCCAGTCATGGCCCCCAACCGTGAACCTCTCGCTCGCGATGGGCTCGCCATCACCGATTCCTTTGATCAGACTATAACCCACTATAGTGTGGGTGTGCTCACCTACACCACAAAATGCAATTGCGGAGGAAATTCAGCATTAGGGCAGAGGCCACCCTTGCGCTGTGGCGCGTGCGCATTCATTTCCACTTACCCGTCAGAGTGTCAACTACAGTCTTACTGGCTGCATTGGCGTCCGTCCGTGCATGGTTTGCCACACCCGCCATGTTGATAGACCCAAACTTTCGGAGTTTGCAGATGGGTGCGTATACAGAGCAGCGTTACTACTGAATTGCAGGCCAGATGCTCACTCCCCTTTACAAGATCCCATTCAGCTAGCTCGCCAGCAAAAGCACCCTCACGGTGCTTGCTATACGGCACCCAAAACTCAACACAGCAGGGTTCTCTCCAAAGTGACAGAATGACACCCTCCGCCTTTGAACGCAACATCAGTGCATCAGAAGCAAGCACAGAATGGTTTCCTGTTTGCTTCAGCACTGTGGTCGACTTGAGCAGCCGTGACGACGGTACCAAGGTGAATCACCTTGGTGAATCACCTTTACAAGCCAAGGCTGTATAGTGCGCAGTAGTCAGATCAACCGGGCAGCAGGCAGCTGCAGATGGTGGGATCGTAGTTTCAGCCATTGTAGTTTCAGTCTTAGGTACTTGTCATGTTGCAACACACCCCGGGAGCATCAGCATTCTGTGATCGGTCAAGCTGCACTCTGTGTCTTCAAGTGTTTGGTCAAATGTGCACTGTAGTGCTCAGTATTGTTGATCAATGCAAACACAGCCTGCACTGCATTGTGAAACTGGCTCAGTGAGCAACATCCAGCCAGTATGATGGACTTTGCGTCCATGCTCGCGTCTGCATAACAAGTGAGAAAGAAATATTTCCATTGCAGCCTGTCCTGAGGACACACTGCGGCTGTCATTTTGCCAATCGACCTACAGGCGCTGAAGGTATTTGCATTACACGGTGGCTTGCCAGGTAACCAGAAGGGCAGGGTTTGAGATCTGCTGAACTGCAGCTGAGCATTGCTGCTGAGTTGCCATGGCAGCATCATGCAGAGTGAGAATAATGTAATCTTTTTATTCTACCTTTAAGGCCTATCAGACTGACTGTCAGCACTACTCCTGCCAGTTGCTCCCAGCCCAACATGGTGCTACACACCAATCAGTTCTCTCAGGCTTTTCAGATCAGACACATCCAAGAAACTGGCCACCTGGAACAGCTGACCATCCACCCCAGGAACAAATGGTCCTGGTGCCCCAGGAATCCTGACATCTGTCTTTGCTTTGCTGCTGCTCTCATTCTCTGTTTGATTTGTAGTCTGGTCCTCAACAAGCCTGCTGTCACTCTGATCTGAGTACTTATCACGCCCAGCAGTTGCATACTGCAAGCCATGGGTGTGACCAAAGGTAGCCCAGGGACCTGAGTCTGCGGTCCATTGCGCAGCTATGATGGGAAATGTGCCATGGTCTATACACCATCGCAGAGCTACTGCTTGCATGGAAACCTTGTGTTTGTCTGCAATGACCTTCAGGCAGTGCAGAAGCTTTTGGAAACGAGCCCATCCACCATACCTGCACAGCGATGCAACACAGATTGCTGACTGTTACAGAACAGCATGGCACAGCAGCTACTCAAACTCTAGCTCAGAATTCACCATATATTGTGGGATTGGATCATAGCATGATGTGCCATCTTCAAATGCCTTGATGAGTCAGTTCATTGACATATGATTTTGCTGCTTGTTATGTGACCTCACCTTGCTACAAGTGCCAGACCTGCAGCCAAGTTATCAGCCCCCACAGCCTCAGCAGCTGCTCCAGCCCCAGAGCCTACTTCTGTGACTGTGTCGGGTGCTGCTACCCCCAAATATGCCTCACTGATGAGACCATATGCCAGGGCTCCACTGGCAAACACCTTGACACCATGATCCCGGCACAGCTGCAGTACAGGTGCTGTTGAAATGTCCAACAGGTTGTATGTGATGGTCACACAGGCCAGTGGGACACCAGCACGTAGCTGTGGAAGGGCAGTGCAGAACATGAAGCAAGGAGTACAATACTTCAACATACAGCAGGCTTGCAACGTTGACATTTGAGCACACTGCAGCAGCTGATGTATAAGTCGGCTTCCTCGTGTGTACTGTACAGTACTGTAGTTGGCATCCTATGGAGTCTATGGTTTGCAGCATCATGCATAACATACTGGTATTTGCTAGCCAGCGCCTTGCTGATAACCCCGCGACTTCAGTTCAACCAAAGTGAAGCTCACCACACAACCACATCACTGATGCACTGTGACAGATAGCAGCTCAGCCCTAACCCCGTACCTACCGCACTGACCACAGCATGCAAAGGTGGATCTACCAGCCCAATTGTTGACACCTTTCTGCCCTGATCTGTTCCAGCACTGCCGTCAGCAGCACTTGTTGAGTCAGCATGACCCCGTGTCAAGCTTGCCAGGGTCATCAGGACTGGCATGAAGTCACACTCCTGCAGTGCACGCCAGAATAGTAACAAACTTCATAGTTGAGTTGGAGGAGGTGCCACCTCTGTGGCACACACACACAAAGAGAGAGAGAGAGAGAGAGAGAGAGAGAGAGAGAGAGAGACGCAGCAGTGCCCACACTGGACTTGGCAACAAGGCTCAGGGTTCCCTCGCAACACCCGTGACTGAACGGATTGGTCACTGCTTTACTTCACAGAAACATCTGTCAGATACGTTGCTTTACTGATGCCCCCACCTGGTAGTCCAGCCAGTGCAGCTGCACCAGGTCCAGGGTTGCCCCTGCTGCCACACCCTCAGGCCCCAAGATGTTGCGTCTACTTCTATCCACTGCTGCCTCAACAGTTGCAGCAAGTTCAGGAGGACTGTGATCACCAAGGCAGTTTATGGCCAGGCGAGTGAATATGGACACACGGCCTGGGCTGCGCTCAGCCTCATACCTGAGCATGTCAGTCAGGCATATGGAAGGTAGACTCATGTGTCGTCCGATGCTAAGCAGCGACCGCAAAGCTCAATCCTCACGGTGCTGAAGCTGTGCTGCTGAGTCAGCGCAATACCGCACTATCTCCCATACACACATCTGTCATGAACACAATGACATATACATACTTGGCCGCAGTGCAGTGTCGATTGAATAATGTGGCATTGTAACACCTGCAGCCTGACCCTACCTGCGCTTAAACACCCCCAGCACTTTCTCTGCTCCCCCATACAGCCAGGACGACACTGCTGCTGGTCCACCAGCTGCTGGAAGTGTACCATCTGGGCCAAGCAGCTCTCCTAGTGACACCTGAACAGGATGTGGAGGCCACCCCTGACCCCCGGCATCAAAGCTGCTGCAGCCAGCATCCGCCAAGGCAAACATGGCATTCACCCATGGAACCAGACAAAGGGGGTCCTGCAGGGCAGCACCACACGTGCAGCAGAGGAGCCTAGGAGTGATGACATAGTTAATTCCTCACAAGTCAGATGCCAATTATGTGCAGAGGCTCTGTTCCCCCACCAGGTCAGCCATGCAACAATGGGCAGAGCTTCAAACACAATCATGAAGTCATTAGGCAGTGCAGAGCATACCCTGAACGGTGCATGCCCAGGGACGCGCATAATAGGGCTTCTGCCAGGTCTAGAGATACTGCACTGCTTTGTTGCCGCTGTAGCCTGGCAAGCGTTTTACAGTAACAGTACGGATTCTGGTATGTGAATCATTGTGGGCCATCGTCAACTGCCATCCAGAGCTGCAACTTGTGATGCTGTTTCCTGCTGCAACATTGCCATCATTGCAGTTCAACTGCTTGCCAGCCAAGGCTGATGACATGGCACCTTGTGATATTGTACCTTCAGAAGGTGCTAGGCCAACGAGAAGGTGCTAGGCCAACCCAAGGTGCAAGGCACTACAGAGTCACCGCTACTCACTGGCTCAAAGGATGCTTGCAACTCAGTTAGAGCGGCCTGTGCGTCTGCTAGCTGCTGTTGCAGCTCTTCCAGTTGCTGCTGCTGAGCCTGCAGGATGACAGTATGAATGTCAAATAAAGCATTGGATTCAATCCAGACAGCTGGCCAGGCGACTGTGCCCATGATGGTGACAAGACTGCTAAGACGCAGGCCCATATTGCTTGCTAGTAGAGCAGGGCGTATGCCAGAGATTACGCAACTGCTGCAGAGTAAACAGGGATATCATTTCTGCTGGTGTTGTTGAAGTCATGACCTACCTCTCTTGCTTCACCAGTTAGCCCAGGTAGCTGCTTCTCCAGTTGCCTGGACTGTTTATGAATTTTGCTCCAATGTTGCATTGCAGACGACAGGCTCAAACGCCTTGCTAACTCCTACGTGCATAGTATGTACATATTGCCTCTATAGCTTTCAACAAGTGTTACATGCATGGCATGCATCACCAAAGGAACTCATGCTTCCAGCATGGCATGTCATGGCACCTTATGGCTGCGTCAGAAACCATGACCATGCCATTTGCCAAGGCATTACCAACATGAAAGCTGTCTGTGCTCACATTGTAGTCAGCAGCTGCCGGATTGAAAGCAGGAGCCGCTGTTGCTCCTCTCTCTGCATTTGCTAGCATTGGGTCTGTCCTGGAGCCCCAGCTTTCTGTGAGCATGGCCTGCAAACCATTGATCCGTTGTTGTGGATGTGAGTACTTGATGAGATGCTTGTGTGAACAGATCATAACTCTCAACAGGCTTATTCACTGTGTTCATGACAAGCTAGCTGCAGCCTGCAGCTGACCTTGTAGTGTGTGCCATTGCAAGACAGTATGATAGGGCTTAGATTCACTGACGCTGCTAACTGCACTGGAGGTCTGTTAGACTTGTAAAGAGAGGCAAGTAAGGGGCAAGGGGCGGGTATCGTTGGGGATTTTGCGGACTTCGACATGTTGACCAACACTATGCAATGCGGTGTTCAGAATTGCGCGAGCTGCGATCAACAACTTGCATAGGCATATACTTCTGCAACATCAGATTTGTTTCACCTGTCCGTGCGGGCTGCACAATTGCCATACCAGGGGCACTTCTTGGGACGCGCTGGTCGTTGAAACTGACGTAGATCGGTCGCTCTTCACCTGTGATCAGGCCCAACGTCATTGATTACTGCTTTGTATACGTCTTTTGGTTCAGACAAAGCATCTACACTAGCTGTGCAGAACACTAACGGCTGCTCTCTGGTTTACAGCCAGCTCAGCTAGCTGTAGTAGTAGTCCCAAGTTTGATGGCTAATCTATAGCGCGTTAAACAGGTCTCAGATTGCAGTAGCCTTATGTATACATTTAGCAGCAAGCCCAATGCTGTCGCACGCGGCAGCCATGCAGTCATCTGCATGACCAGACTCAGCAATTGGCCTTACTGGCAGTGCACCCTGCAGGCCTGCACCTTCCCAAGGAAAGAGAAAAGCGAAGCAGTTGCTGTAGGTTCTCGGAAATACCCTGATAGATCAGTCAGCAGCAATCAGAAAACGGTTCAAAGCTTGCTACAGTCCAAGTGGCGTCCCCTTGGGAGCAGCAGTAACAGTAAGCAGCCCGGCTGCTGCTGAATGCGGCATTTTATTTGCTTTGCTGCACGTGCTTCGTACAAACTTCCTCTCACTTGATCATGTTGCATATCTACCACAAGGGACGCACATGTGTTGCATAATTACCAACAGGGACGTACATGTATGTAGGTTTGCACCTTGCCGAATCCAATGAACAGGGGCGAACACATTGTTGGGGTATGAACATGAACATGATCAACACTGCCAATCTTTGTGACCTGGTGAACAACCATACAGTCACCATGGCATCAACACATGGTCAATGGCTTGCAACTGATTGAACCAACAGTATCGTGCATTGTACTCCATATTGTCCTGCTTCAAGTCTGTCAACAGCTAGCTGCCCTACCTGCCTACTAATAATAATCACTGCTTACAGCCATAGCCTTGCGGCCATCGGCCCCGCGCCTCAAATCTCCCAGTGAGTCGCTCACTTTCGGACAAGGCGGTGATTACTATCCCAACTCACTTGATTACTACCTGCCTACTGTCCTGTCCTGTAATGCCAACAATCCTGGCATGTTGTATACTTTATGCCTGCTGCTACCCTACACAACTGTTAGGATGATGGGTGACTTGTGCACATTGCTATGCATGCCTCAGCAAACATCCCAACATGACACTGGTCATGTCTCCCAAACTATTCGTATGTAAGCCTACATTCAGTGTGACACAATGCTGTATGAAGCAACGTTGCCGCACATGGCCGCAGAGTTGGCTCTGGACAGCAGCAGGCACTGCGAGCAGCAAGCAGGACAGTTGCTCCAGCATACAAAGCTGAAATACATTCACAACACACTAATCACACAACCCCAGCACTTAGTCTGGTGAAATGCATCACTATTTGTGATTCGGTGCACATCTGGTCACTGTACAATGTCAATCTGCACCCTGGTAAAGTATGCAGTCTGTTCACGCTGCGTTGCCTGCGCTGCGTTGGCAAGCTGGATGTGCAACACTCAGAGCTGAAGTGAGGCTGATACATACAACTGTGCAGCCTGTATGGGACATCACATCACTGTCCACAACCGTGCAAGATATGGACAAAGTCTACTTGTGTCACATGCTCTTCACGGATGCGCCTACTCATGCCCCACATCAGCTAGGACCTGTGCCACATGCACATGCACGTACTCAATTGATATGCACAAGACCTACCGCTGGTCCACTTGGCAGTGCCTTGCCTGCAAGTCAACCCATTGCACACCTGGCCAGGTACAGCATGCGACTGCTTCTGGCACAACTCTGACCCAGACATGTCACCAGTAGACGACATGGTACAGCTACACACCATTGCATGCACTGCTGCCTGCATGCGCCTCTGCATATCGCGAGTGAGCATCGTCTGTTCAGCAATTGTGCACAAACAGTTACAGCCACTCATGACATGATGACATAGAACCTGGCAAGCAAGCAAGGAGGATGCCTTGATCAGTCAAACCGTACAACCTCTAGTTCGCTGAACAACATACTGCTGTTGCTGTGTTGATAAGATGTTGAGCTTCATAACAAAGCAGTGATACCAGTGATTAATGCATCTCTACACGCATAGCAACAGCCACCAGCAGACCAAGCTTTCGGCATGCACTGCTCAGGCTGCAGACTCCCAGTCAGCTGATGGGTCGCAAGAACACCAACAACAGTTCTTTCACAGCAGCATCAAACGAAAAGTGGCAGGACAGATGTAAAGGCTTTACAGATATGCCTGTCTACTCCATATCTGGTGATGTGCAACCAAGACATGTACTACCCCTATCAGCTTTGCACTCCACACTGGCAGCTAGCTGAACCTCACCATACTCACAATAGTGTGGCTTCTCACAGTCACAAAGTCATGAATGCAACACAAGATCAACGGAATGCTTTTTATATATCAACAGCTACAAGCCATGGCACACACATACTCTGCACCTGTAACCCCTCATAACTGCCAAACTGCTTCACCTGTCGAAATCACACATTGCTCCTGACAGCACCACTATCGCTTACCCCGGGACTCTGTGGCTGTCTCAGTGCTGCCAGATTGTCAACACCAGCTGCACTCAGACCTAAAAATCTCTTGATACCCCTACTATCCATCCCAGCGCACTCTGCTGCCTACTGCTGCATGATGCACCTACATATAATGCATAATATGTACACAACAGAGGACTGCAAACCAACAAACACCCACGATCTCCCCTTGCTCATATTCCTTGTGCTGTGTGGCTCCAACAACGTTCCAAGATGCTTGTAATAGCTCCTATCTCACCCACCGCAAGCAACGCTGACTTGCTGCTCTGACTGAAACATGACACGGTCCAACCAACAGCCTGCTATACAGCTTCTTCCAGGACACCATATGGGACACACATGTAACCAAAACTACCTGCTGTACTTGTCTTCTCGGGGGTTATGCCTGCACATGCGGTGCTATGCTATGCAGCACCACACCTTGACCAACCATCTGGCCTGCACACTCTTTCACATATATGCTCATGCACTTGCAATTCCTCTATCAACTATTGGCATGTTCCAATGCCAGTAGAAGGCAAGTGGAACCCTAAGCTGCCTAGACACGAAATCAACACTGTTGTGTGCACAAATCCAGCATACACATCATTCGCTGCTTGTAGTATTGTGCCAGTGGCAGCGGTGGCTGCCACTGCTGCTGTTTCTTTGGGAACTGACGGGAGCGCCATACTGTCACCAGTAGAGGTGTGGCCTTTTGTTGTCTCATGAAGACCTGCCTGCTGGCATCATTCAAATAAACATTGCTGCGGCAGCAGAGTTCACTCCACACTGATTCTCACTGGAGATACAAAATGGATTCGCTGCTGCTGCTCAGCAAGGAGAGCCTACAGAAGCGGCTTATTCCTTGTTACAATAGATTGAGACTCGTTTCCACATCACTGCCAAGGGCCACACATCCTTCAACTATTTTTGTCTGTTGCAACCAGGCCTGCTGCAGCCTGGCTTCCTGTGTGATCACCATAGTCACAGCAGCCGAACACAACAGAGTTGCAGCTGTGGATGACTGCCAATTGAGCATGATGGCATCATTGTTGCAGCTGTTGGGCAGACCATTGCTGCACGATGATGTTTGTCTCAACACACATTGAACATCAGCTCACGGGCAACTGCAGGTCAGCACAGGGAGAACACACAGGATGTCATGTGAGGCCACTACTGTAGCAGATGGTGAGTCTGGGTCTGTCTATGAAGTAAAGCAGGTATCTCATTGATTCATGGTACTTTGGCCATGAGAAGCTTGAGCAGTGACAAGCCTGGTGAAACATCTGCTGTTCAGCGTTGCAGGTTGTGGTGGTGATCAGCGCTGCAATAGCTGCCATCTAGTAACAACTACTGCAGAGTGCATTGACATGCTCAGAATGCTGAGCTCATCTCATGCAATCTCAACAAACATAACATTCAAAACACCTCTCTCACCTGTACTCCCCACTGGTCCTGCTCCCACACCTGCTGCTGACCCATCAAGATCACCAAAATGGTGTGCTGCTGCTGCTGCCGCTGCTGCCATTGCATCAGCCGAGTGCTCTCCACTGCTGATGTTCACCATTCCTGGTGTCATTGCTGCTGACATTGTTGGCAAGGACATGTTGCTCAGGCTCTCAGCAACATGAGCAAGCTCGCTGCCGCTGAAGCTACGCTGCTGCTGCTGGTGGTGGTGGGAATGATGTAGTGGAGTGGCAGCAGGGCTAGGACCCCTGCTACCACCCAAAGCCGCTGCTGCTGTAAGCCCTGTCGTACCTGCACTGCTGGGACCACTGCCTGCTACTGCTGCTGCCAGCTGAGAGCCAACTGCTCCAATGCCTGGTTGCGCAAGCATACCGCTGCTGCTGTTGCTGTGTTGCTGAGCCAAGGGTCCGCTGCCAGCTCTCACTAAGGCCCCTAGTTGACCTGCTGATGGGGTGCGAATGCTGCTACGGCTGCTGTTGCTGCGTAGAAGGTTGAGTGCTGCGCTGCTGCTGCTGCTGCCACCCCCGCTGCCAGCGCTACCTGTCATAATCTCTGCAAACATCACCTTGAGCCTGAAGCCACTTCCCACTGGGAACTCGATGCCATTGAGATCATTCACTGCTGCTGCTGCCGCCGCTGGGGTGGAGTAGTTTACGTAACAGTATCCCTGTGAGGAGTGATGGACAGCCAGGCGGTCACAGCCAAGTAGCAGCAGGTACATCAGTACCAAAATCGACACACGACTACTTGTCATGTCATAACCTTGGCAGCTTTCCTGCAAACTATTTAAAAACATAGGAGGTAGCTTCATCTAATGTCAGAGGCTGAAGGACAACACAGTCACACTTCCTGAGCAGCAGCTGTGTCTCTTCAGCTAGCACTGCACTCGTGACTGAAAACAAACTGAACAATGCTGCAATGTCTTGCTGACAACATGACAGCTGCTTCTCAAAGCAGTCACCAGCTATCATCTGTCATATCTCACCTTGCTCTTTCCTGTTGCCTTGTCTCTCTTCAAGTCACAGTACTCCATACCCGGGTATTGCCTGAACAACAGCTTCAGCTGATCCTCAGTCACACTCTTGTGGACAACAACAAACAGCCGCTGCTGACTCAGAGGAGGGCCAGTGGCGCCAGTCAGATCGTGAACACCAGGCTGGATGAACTGTTGCTGTTGTTGTGCTGCTGCTGCCATCATGGGGTTGGGGGCCTGTGCCGCACCAGGACTGAGGCCCAGGTAGGGACCTAACTGGAAGTTTGTGACTGCACTGCTGACACTGCCCATGCTGGTGTTGCCAGGTGAAGACTGAAAGGCACCTGAGCTGCCGCTGCCGGCCCCTGCTGCTGCTGCTGCCGCCGCCGCCGCCGCTGCCTGCGTTAACTGACCAGTCATACCCGCTGCGCTGTTCATTGCAGTGGCCTCTTGTGGTGTCAGCTGCTGCACCAGTCCGCCAGCACCTAACCCGTACCCCAAACCCAACTGGTTGCCCAAGTCCATGCCGGGGTTGCCACCTGCTGCTGCTGCTGCTGCCGCTGCTGCTGCTAGATTGGATGCGTTATTGAACCCTATAAAGCCCTGCAACTGAGCATAATCAGAAGCACCAGAAAGTGCTGCTTGCTGCGCTGCTAGGACTGCTGACTGCTGAGCTGCATTGAGACCGTAAGCTCCAAACTGCCCTGCTGCTGCTGCTGCTGGTGCTAACCGCAAAGCGCCTGCGATGGCCACAACACAACACAAACAGGACAACATGTTTGTTGTCTGGCCGACTGCCATGACAGGAGGAGACGCTTCCACTCTAGAGGTGGCTGCTCAAGCATTGGCAGTCCTGGCGCTGAGCCTGTAACAGTGGACAAGTACACTGGCCTTTTCTGTTGCCACTTTAGAAGCACACCGCTCGGTGTCGCGACCTGCCTCATTGTCAACAACAAAGGCAGGTCACCAGTCAACCATGAAGTGTTTGTGATTGATGTTCACCACCCATCACACCCTTCCATCTCAAACCGCCCTCCCCCCCCTTACCTGCTGCATCTATCCCCAGAGGAGGGAGGTGTCCAGCCAGCGCTCCCACTGGACCAAACAAACCCAGGGCGGCAAGCTGGTCAGGGCGTTGTCTCTTGGTCTTGGGCTCGGCAAGCATCACCTTCACCTTGTACGAGGCAAGCTGGGGTGATTGCAGGAGGAGGGGTAGTAAGGATGGATACAGCAGCAGCAGCAACAGCAGTAGCATCAGCACAGTGTGATGTGAATGATTTGACTAGTTCATAGAGCAGCAAGTGGACCATACAAACAGCAAACAGGGTGAGGTTAACTATGATGATGCAAGTGCTGCTATTACAGACATACTCTGCTGTTGCTGCTGCTAACAGCATAGACAGTGCTCATGGGGACCACCAACGCTGCTGCATTGTGTCTGCCGCATTATGGTTGTTTCATCTGGAGGCAACACAACTGTTGCTGCTCCTGCTGCTCGTGGCAGATAGGGCGAATGCTTTTGTGCTGCTCGAGTATGCCCTGCTGCTGTTGCTGCTGTCCTTACACCAGGAGTTTGCTTACCATTCCCTTGGCTGCAATATCTTCCAGTGCTCTCAGTGCACTGCTGGCCCTGCTGTACTTCACAAACACAACACCTTTGCTAGCAATCAGGTCAGTCTTGCAGTACTCAAGGTCAGGGTATCGAGACAATTCATCCTACAACAAAACACATCAGCAGCCAGCAGTATACATAAGCACTGACTTTTATGGATTGCTACTACCGCTGCTGCATATATGCGCCTTGCATGCACACAGACAGCTGCCATTGCTGTTGTTATTCAGGTTCATCCTGATGGTCACCCTGAGCAGCATCTTGCTGCAACATTTTGCACTCCTGCACCAAGGACTGGCACTGAACATGCGAACTGCATGGACTAGCCTGGTTGGCTAGCATCGCTGTGGTGATTACTAATTCTTGACACCAATCAGAGCAAAGTGCTGCAGCTGCTGTCAGGTGGTAAAAAATCACTTTCAACTAGTTGGCTGCTGCTGCTGGATACTGCAGGATTGCCGCATTCCAACTGCTGTGCTTGCGGGGTGTCAAAACGTACATGTATAAGTCTTGCTTCAGCTGTCTTTGGAACCACGAGAAACAAACGACTGCGGGGAGGTATGTTGTCTGGGTCGGTGGATGACTGCTGCTCTTCTGGCAGGAGCAACTTGGGCGTTTGCTGTGCACCCCTGCAGTATCAAAAACAGTAGGAGTACAGTGCACAATGTGCAAACTATCACTGCATTATGCTGCAGTATGAAAGGGATTGCCACCCGGTATCAGCTGACAAATAAGGCGTGTTGCTGTTGACAACCTGGCAGCGTCTGGCAGTTACCATAGGATAGGACAGCAAGTACATGCCAGCTTCTTGCAGTGCCGATGCTTAGACGGACCTGCAACGTATAGATTGCATGTATGCACCCTATCTCCCCCACTCAAGTCAATAGATGAATCGGAACGAGGCGATATGGGCAAGAAGTGCATTGTAGTGCTCTCCTGGATCGTAGGTGACGCCTACTAAAGGGCGGCACCGGCGCAGGTTGCAAACACACAAAATGCTAGAAGCAAATTTCTTTTGGCATAAAACAATGCAACAAGGCAGGGATATGTCCACCACTCCTGCTTGGCACACGCAGACGCTCACCTGGGTGTTGGAGCCTCTGCTAGCAACACCTTGAGCTTTGGGCCCCTGCCATTGTTCAGTACGGCACCATTAAGATTTTCCATAGCCAAAGCAGCGGAACTGGCCTTGTCATACTTGACGTAGCACACTGCAGGCAAACGCAAAAGGTCATGATCAGCGCAGATACAAACCCATTATCCGCAGACAACCAGTCACTTGCTTACAAGGCTGTACCTCGTTATCACTTCAAGCTTCAATGCTGCAATTAGGCGTTTATGCTCACTGCCCCACGTGTAGTGTGCAGTCAGGAGTGCGGGTACCGATCTGGAAACTGCTCCATGGCAACGAGGTGAACACTTGGCATCTCGTAATTATCCCAACGCATCAAAAAATCATTGTACAGAGGCTGGAGGCACTGTGCTGCACCAATACACAAGGGAAATACGCTCACAGTGTTCAAGTGACCAGGAGCCCGCCGCCAAGTATGCTCGTATTGACAGCCAGAACACTTACCTCCTTTGTCTTTGATTAATTTAATGTTTTGGACGTTGCCATACGGCAGGAAAGCTGCCTTGATGGTATCTTCCTGCAGACAGCACTGAGGGGCTTAACCACATTTGGAAACAAAAAGAAGAAACAGGCGATGCCATTCTAGGTGCTCACTTCCACAGAACGACCGCAGACGATGAACAACCGGCTGCCCAAAGGGTCATCTGTAGCTAGCATGGCCATTTTCCTACGTAGATCACTTTCACCAGGTCATCAGATTGTCATCACGGGTCAAGCATATGCAACAAGTCAATATGAGGATGGGGGCGGCTGCAGGAAGACGCTGCGGACCTATAGTCAGTTTCAGCGCTGGAAGCCAGACCGACAGTAGGTCTCTCAGATTAGCGACAAGGGCTTCAATGGGCTGCCTTGACACTCACAATCAATCACCTAGATACCAAACGACACTCGAAAGCGGAACCAGGCGCCCCACGACTGTCCACGCAACCCAAAAGCTGTACTTGTCGCACCTGCTGTCCTCATTGCCTCCCTAGAGCTTGACCCCTGCGTTGTATAGTTGCAATTCAACATATGTGCTGTTTTAACATAGTAACTAGCTGTTGTAGAACATCTGGAGGCAATCTGCGACGATAGCATGCGTGCATCTTGTGCCAAGCATAGTAGCTACTGGTTCTTTTTGTTGCTGAAGACGTACCTAAATAGTATTCAGAAGGTGCCCAGGACTGCCGTTGTTGGTGATGCATGCAACGGCTTGCGCGAGGTGAGCGACGTGCACCTTTTCACTCTGCGTCCTTGCTCGCGTTGAGGCAATGGACCCGTTATAGCATGTCAGATGTCGGATTATACAGTTTCGAGCCCCATCCTCTTGTGGCGATGTACGCAATGCCGCCCTCTGGCCTGTGGCCACTCATGAGTAGCATGAGCAGCAGATAGTACTGACAAGTTGCATTGCATTGAACGCCAACCACGCGTATGGACCGTGTGAGCTATGCATTGATCACTGCAGTGCTTGTTGACGCACATTTGTATCCAGTTATCATCACAGCAGGCTCAATGATGAAGCATGTGTCACAAGGTGTGTGTACCGCATGCTGCTTGATGGAGGTTGGCTGCTGGCGACAAAAGCGACCTTCCTGTTCATCCTTGTTCTCAAAGCTGGCAATTTGATGTATCGACCGGGGCTGATTACTGAGTAAACAACTTGGCAACGGCAGCAGTTGCAACTGCCTGCTGTCGGCTTATTCTCAAGCAACATCATGTCCTCCAGCCCCCTATAGCTGCCAGTGCAGATGGCAGTTGATACGCTTCCAAAGGTTGAAGCTGTCCTGACCCTCTGGGGTTGGCAGCTATGTGATCGCCAGTGGTGCTGCCAGATGCTGTAGATTATCAGACGACATGCAGCAGAGGATGCAATGGCGTTATCCAGTGCTGCTGATCTATGGTGCACATCCGGCAGCTCCTGCAACAGACTCTCCTACAACTGTACCATGCCACGCGGTGCAGCTGGCACAATTCCAGCCAAGGTATCTGGTAGGCAGTTCGATGCATCAGCAGGTTGTAGCCAACAATGCATACTCTTTGTGATATGAGCATGTTTCTGCTCAGTGCTGCTCAGCTTGCAGGTAGGTTGGAGCAGGTGTGACGGCAGCATTCGCGCTGATCCTCGAATGCGCAAAGCTTGACAACACCTGGCGGACTCCTCCGGCCTGGTTCTTCAGGGTCAGCGATGGTTGCTCATCAACGGTGCTGCATGAATCTACCCAGTTACCCTCTGAGTAGCACTGCCTAGCCTGGCAGTGACTGTAAACATATCCGGCCATGCAGCATATGCCGCATTTATGTGTCAATTACACAACTGTATAACATGCGCTGGGGGCTGCCACCTAGAGCTGTCTCATTGAGCAGTAACTGTTGTGGGAATTGTATACTGTGATATGTGGAACCTATCACAGGTCCCAGCGGCTGGGAGCTGCCTGCAGGACCTCCGAGGTCCAAAGTTTGTCATGCGCTCATTCAATCGCATGACACCATTGACAGGCAACTGTCATGATTGAAGGACACAGCCAAATGATGCGGAAGGTACTACAAGTTGCTGAGCAGCGGGGGTAGAAAGGCGAAGTATAGCGCATGATTTTCAGCAGTGATGAGCATCTTCTGTGTTGCTTGGCTAAGTATAGGGAAGGCTAGGTATAGGGTAGGGGGCCCTCCCTACACTATACTTAGCCTTACTACCCCTGCTGAGCAGCAGCTCATGATACAGCTGCAAAAACCTCCCCTCGTGGCACGACTGCACTGAACGTCGGACGGACAAAAAGTTGTGAAAAAGACAGGAGGTTGTTGATGGCAAAGCTGGTATGGCTGGACGGCAAGAAGTCACACACTGGTAAAATCTGCGTCCTTCTGCTCCGTGCGAAGGTGCAGCCTGCACCGTGCAGGGCGAGAAAAGCTGCGGGTGGTTATAACAACTGTAAGTTTGAATACGCGAGAAGGGGACCGATACTTTAAGATCTCCCTCATTTCACAACATCAGATGATGAAAAACAGAAAGCAGTGTACGATCGGCACAGCATGTGTTCGTGGACACCTGCACAATGCGGAAACACAGCTGGCCACTGACCTGAGACGTGCACATTGACAGAGACGTTTTTATTCTGAGAATTACATGTATGATGCATGCAACAAAGAACGGATCATGGGATGTCTTCAGCCAGCCAACCTCGAAGTGAGAAGCCAAAGAAGCCATCACCGCTGGCCAATTGGTTCCTCTTTACATGATATGAGCTACATGTAACATCCAAACATGTTGGCAGGTATGCACAGTGAAGCTTTCGGCTTGAACACTACGTGTAGCCTTTTGACATGCCCAGGCAATCCCCACAGGCCGCGCAGCGATGCTTGGAGTCACTGAAAGCCCTGAAAATATCCAGTTACTTGTGGACCAGCTAGCAGCGACTCCACAGGTGGACTGCCTGCAGGTCATTGTGCTCCGTGTGCAGAATATGAGCGCTCGTTGCATGTGTGCTTGCTGCTTGCTGCCATTCTGCACTCTGGCATAGTGCAAGGATGTTGTGTGGATTATCAAACTCGTGTTTTTAGGTTGTATAATGCTTACGTTGCATCTTGCTGCAATAGGGTGCCCATGGTAGCAACCAAAAAGCAGATCTCCTTGCCAAGCTATGGGCTATAATTCACCAGGATGATCTCAAGGTGAGGCTGAAAGAGTGTCAGCAACAGTGGCTTGTGGCAGTAGTGAGGGCTCCCCAGACCGCCAGCTGAGCTATCTGGCAGTGATTTTGCTGGCAGGTGCTCCAGTCGCTACTGCTAACCCTGCCACACTAATTGCATATCTCTGATCAGAAAGACGAGGTGTTGAAGCTAGCAGCAATTCCCAGGTTGCTTAGCCTGGTTGAGGGCCATGCACTGCATCCAGAAGCAGGGTATGCAGCTGTTGGGTGCCTTGCCAGCCTTGCTGGGTACCCGACAGCTTTGGAGGAGCTTACATCATCAAGCAACCTGGTGAATCGGGTGAGCTGATGCGGCACAGCATGTACAGCAATGTGTGCGCCATGGTATGTGTTGTGTACGTACACAGCAATACAAAGAATCCATGACTAGAGCCTGGTGATTTTCAACAGCTGGCAGTGATCATGTCATCTCAATAGCAACTCTGTGATAGGCAATCCAATATCAGTATTACAGCAATTGGTCACGATGTCATTTCAATAGCACTACTGTGATAAGCAATCCATTGCAGCGTCGCTGGCACCCTTCATGCTGCTGCAAATGCAGTCCAGAGCTTGGAACCACTGCCATAGTGCCTTGCATTGCACTGTCCGGCTGCCTGCAGGTGGTAACATCATGCTCGAGTGTGCTGCAAGGTGATCATGACCGCAGCAAGCTACCAGCAACACAGGTGCTGTGGGCCCTTGCTCAGCAACCTGCCCTGGTACCACGACTGGAGCCTGTCATGCCCACACTGCTGCAGTTACTCTCAGGGTCGGGTAAGTACAGCAGCTTGTACCTGGTCAGATGGCAACTGACTCGACATCAAGGTGGTATAGCATCACTCAGCAAGGGCAGGTATACTTTGATGAACCTGGTGGTCATGAGCAGCAGGACTGAAACAGCTGTATGCAGCCTGCATAGTATGCACAACACATTGTGGCAGATGAACCAGAACCAAGCTGCAGTAGTAATATCTACAATCTGAAGGACAGATTGTCGACTTCCATCAGCAGAAATACTCTAGTGGAGTAGTGAAATGTGACGCATGTCTGCTGGGCTCCTGCTGTAGCTTTTGTGGTTCTGATGATAGCAGCCAGGGATGGAGCCTCAAACGTCAGCAGTTGATGCAGGACAGGTAGTACAATATGCTGTGTGCCAGGAATGTATCTGATATGATGCAATTGCAGGTTGCAGCTCACTGGTCAAGCAATCCAGCTAATGCCTTCTGCTCTTGCAGGCGGCCCAGGTTGGGCTGGTGGTCGTCAGCTGATAACAGCAGCAGCAGCCGTCCTTCAGTCACTGCTGGAGCCCAGTGAGTACGAGCAGGAGTCAGTCAAACAGGCTCGGCGGAGTCTTTGTCTGTCCAGTGGGCTGGTGGCTTGTCTGCTGGACCAGCTGTCAGGTGCAAGTGACAAACTACTGCTGTTTGTTGCTGCAAGTCTCAGGTTCATGGCATTGGCCCCAGAGGCAGCAGATGTACTCGCAGGTATG
>LWCB01006308.1:0-10518 GCA_001630525.1 Coelastrella sp. M60 | reverse complement strand
AACATGGTAGCTGTGAGCCAGAGTTGTGCGAAAGCACATACACAATCCAAGGCAGATCCTGCGCGGCAACCAACCTTCCTGCACGAGGCTGACCAATTGCCAGGCAGCTGCGCAGCTGCCGCGAGAGAACCGTCGGTACCACATCACAACGTGGTATTTGCTTGCTTGCGATCCTCGACAAATACCTTGCATAATCGCAACAAGCAGCCTACACAATCGTACAGCAACGGGATGAGCGAGACAACCCGCCCAGGGGCTATTGGAACTGCATGGCAGGATGTCTCCTCTTATCGCACAATACGATGAACAGTTTCAATATTGGCATATCACGATGAGGACTGTGTACAAGTCAACATCTTCCCTCTATGTTCCTACGTGTTATACCTACCTTCCTGGCAGGTCGCCTGCTGCTGGTTGAGAACAGTGTGATTTCCTCACAACAAACGCCCAGTATAGCCAGAACAAGTTTCAAAGCGTCGTTTAGATGGCACAAATCAGGTCGCATTGCTACAGAGGTTGATAAGGTAGCCGGGTGTTCGTAATCGTATCAGCATCAAGAAGTCCTGCCTCAACTGAATAATACCTCCTGACGGTCTTAACGTTCATCATATTTGCATATCACCATCGCTCGTCCTGATACTCTGACTCGGTCAGCTTCTTCGTTGGTTCCGTGTTGGGTGATGCGGCATACTCTGGCAGCTTATAGTCAAAGTTCAACTATATTGTTGACCAACTAATACGCTGTAGAGGAGCTAGAGTGGTGCAGAGCGATGACCAAAGGCAACAGCACTACCCGCTGCTGGTACAGCTCAATAGATCAGGGAAAGCGGCCAAAGAATGAAGACACTTATTTTCATGGACATATCACGGTGAAAGTGCCTTCACTTGGCAGTTGCTGTGGCCCCGATGACATGGTCAATGTCGGCAGCGGCAGCAGCAGTACGGAAAACGCTGTGTCATGCAGCAGTGCCAGCTGTAAAAGCGCCAGTTGCAGCGGCAGCGGTATCACCAACATGCAGGATCTGCTTATAGCAGGATGCTTTGATGGCCATGGCGGTGATTTCGTCAGCAAGCATCTGGCTGAAAACATGACCAGCAGAATCTGCAGCCTACTGCAGGGCCGGGACGTCAACAGTACTACAGCAGTGGCTGAAGCGTTGACGTCAGCTTTCACCAGCATAGACCATGAACTTAAAGTTTCTAAACAGGCGCATATGATGGGAAGCACCGCAGTTGTTGCGCTTGTTACAGACACGATGATTCATATTAGTAGTTGCGGTATGTATACAAGTCATTGTTATGATATGACAGCTACCAGCGGGGCCTTGACATCATACCTTTGTTATATCAGTGCGACGCCTTCTCAGTACTATCAATGCTCAAGCCTTTCACAGAATCACCTCGTGAAAAAGGTGAAAATTACTCTATGGTGCTGCCAGCGTCATCATAGTTCTTTTGATAACTAGTGTGCGTAAGCAACATCAAGTTTTTAAGTACTAATTGGGAAGTCTATCACTATCTGCTGGGATATGCTTTGGACTAAACACCGGCCGCCACAAATGCATTGTAGGTGATAGCAGGGCAATCATCTGTCGAGGCATTGATGCAGCACAGCCTGTGCAAGACCACAACCCCTCAAGAGAAGACGAACAGGTGAGAGAGGTGCAGTACAGTTCAATGCAGTACGTCACAGCACAATGCAGTACATCACAGCACAAAGCAGTACATTGCAGCAGAAGGCAGTGCAGTACACTTCCATGCATGGCATATGCTGCCGCTGCAAACAATCTGCTCAACTCAGTTATAAGCTGACCGATAACCTTCAAACCCCCTTTTCCCCCACAATCCAGCCAATCGTCTGCATTGCTGCATCTGTTCATGTGCCATGTTCTGGCAGCTCCAGACTTATCCTCTGCTGTCTTCAACATTGCCAGTGACCTAGGATCTATTGTATATCTCTCAATCTTGTAGATGATTTTTGCCCCATCCTGGCCGCCTAAATCTATATTGTGTCTTTCACACTGTTATTTTTGTTGTTGTTACCCAGGCACGCATTCTGCGACATGGTGGTCAGGTGTTGCAGCGTAATGGTGCCCGAGTCATGGGGGCACTAGCCATGAGCCGGGCTATTGGAGATCATGCATTGAGACCATTCGGTAGGTACATCTGTAATCCGTCTCACATGCTTTGCACACTCTTGATGCCGGATATGCTGGCACCGACACAATCACCAAGAATACATGATCATATGGTTGGACCTGGTCAACAGTCGGTTCAACTGGTCAAGAGAAAGTTGTGCAGAGAGTCAATGCTTGTTGATCTTGCTGCACTTGAGGGATTGATCACTATACTTGTACAACCTCATGTCATGTGTCATGTGTCTTTGCTTGTTGTTTCTGCTACTGTCATTGGTGACTGATCGTTGCTGCTGCCGCTGCTGCTGCTGTAGGTGTCACTGCTGATCCAGATGTGGCTCATCATGATCGGTGTGATGATGATCAGTATCTGGTAATTGCCAGTGATGGTCTCTGGAATGTCATGACCAATAAGGTGAGAATACCCTTGCCAACTGTTCATAGCGGTTGCTGCTGCTGCTGCCACCAGTTGCTGCTCTCAACCACTTCAGCTTTTGTTCCCATTTCCCTGCATTTTTCCGACGTGAGAGGCTGTATCTGCTATGCCTTTGCCACCCATATTTTTGCCAATGAGCTTCAAAGTGCTGATGTGGTGGTTCAATGAGTTTTGTTGCAAGTTGGTCATCATATTTTATCAAGCTGATGCTACTTGTCCATCACCATGTATTGCACATTATTTGGTATGTCAGGTAGTAGTAACAGCCTATACAACATGATGATGTGTCTCTGTTTAATCACTATGCATGCATCTGTTGCCAACTTGTATGCTCACAGGATGTTGCCTGCGTAATCCAGCTTTTCCTCTCAGAGTTGTCAGCTGTGGGATTGAAACGCAAGCAGATCAATGCCCTGCTGCCGAAGCTGCTGACCAAGGTTGCATTACGGCGGGGCAGCACCGACAACATCACCGTCATCCTACTTGACATCAGCAGCAGCAGCAGCTATCCTGATCAGCATAAACAGCAGGTTGCGGGATTGAGCATGTTGCCCACAGGCTTGACACCAACTGTACCTGGATTGATGGCACAGCAGCAGCAAGGGGCAACTTGCAGCAGCAGCAGCAGCAGGTTGTCAGGAGCTGTAGCTGCCACTGAGAGTGCAGCTGCTGCTGTTGATAAGGACGCATTAGGTCAACTTGCTCTGCAGCGAATACAAGGTGTTATGAAAATAGTATCAAGCACCAAATGGAACAGTAATGAGTTTGCTGCGATGTACCTGGACTATGAGAAGACGGGCAAATCCGGTGCCTATCTGGATCATCACAGCGCCTCTAAGCCCCTGCAGCCTGCTAGTGAGTTTTTGGTTCTTGAGCAACCATCTGTTGCTGCCGCAGTAGGAGCAAAAGGGTCTCCAACATCATCAGCAGTAGCAGTAGCTGTGCCGCAGCAGGGGAGCTTTAGATCATGCTCTCCTCCTGCTGCAATCGGCCATCAACACAGCGGCATGATCGGCAGCTGCATCCAGCAGCAGCAGCAACAGGGAGGTGGCAGATTATGGAGCAGTAGCTCTGCACCACCAGCCCTTTGCCAGGAATGTCAATCCAGCAGCTCTGTCTCTAGATGCAAATGTGTCGTGCGCAATTTGTCTTCAGATCAACAGTGCTGTTCTGGATTTTCAGATACTTGTACTGCTCATGCAGCATTTGAAAGTCCATTTGCAGCAGTACAAGCAGAGGCATCTATTCCTCGACACAAAAGCGCATCAGCCAAATTTCCCCCAAGTTGCAACTCTAGCGCTTTGCAAACCCCCTTCAGGCTTGTCAACTGCAGTGATTCTAATGGCACAGCAGACAGCAGCACAATATCAGTCAAGCAACCAGCTGTCAGTGGCACAAAGCGGCGATTGATTCCTCGGCTGCTATCAGCAGAGGAATGTGGCATGTTTGTGGGTGATGTACCACCTTTGAAGCTTCGGCGACTCAGCACTTCTGCTGATTGTGGGTGTCAAGTGATTGGTGTTGGTATTGATCAGGGGTGTATGGGGTTTGCTGTCAAAGCAGATGCGGCCAGTGTTTGTGCGTGACTTGAATTCAATCATTTTTTGCTAGGGGTTAGATCATAGGGTGATTGATATGAGGCCAAGGGTGTGCTTACCCTTGTTACATAACGATCCCAAACAGGCACAGGATGTTGATTGAGATCCTGCTATGTGTCTTGGCTTATCTTTTGTGGGTGCCACAACATAGAATGTTGTGTGGATTAGTGTTCTGTATGTATGCAAGCAAGACAGGCAACAGCAAGCTGTCTTGCAACAACAATAACAAGAGCCGCGGAGGCCTCCCTTGGATTTATCATCATGTTACAACAGTCCTGTACCTTGTATGCCGTGATCTGTGACAAAGGGCGGCTGTTGGTGGTAATTATTGTTGCGCCAGTGATGTTAATGGCGTTTTTGAGTAGTTTTCAGGAGTGTTGATGGCCCAAGCCCACAGCAGGAAACGCAGTTTTGTTAGCTTGCATGCAGTTAGTTTGCGTAAACTGTGGTATATATAACAGTCTTGTCTGCATGCAAGGCTTGCATTCTTATTGTGTCCTTCAGTTGCACCACGCTGACTTCAGGTAGTGATGGTGGGCCGCAGATCACCGGTTACTGGTGTGAGTGCCACATGGTCTGTTTCTTTGTCTGCCAGAGTCTGTGTTAGGGGTGTATCTGGAGGAATGTGTCACCCAAGACATGTCGCTTGATAATACTTTGTTAAGTACAAGTGTCCTTCATCTGAGGACTCATGTGTTCTGGCTGGCTCAGCCAATTGGTGAATCCCAAAGGCCTCGTGTCGCAGTGGGTGCCTTTCCTACCACTAGGGGCCTGTGGTAGCACTTCTTTTCATCTATCCAAGGAGTTTTAAAAAGCACATTGGGTGTCCTTTCAATGCATTCACCATTTTGGCAGGCATACTATGCCGTCAGGCTGACACATCAGGTGTGCACCCCTGGTTATGGGTGTGGTTGCAACAGCTGCGTGAACATCACTGCATAAACTTGCAGCGGTGACATGTTGCAGACAACTGCAATGTACATGTGATGTAAGCAAGATGAGTTACTTCACGCTGCATGAGCCAGACCAGCCTTTCTTTTTGATTTGAAAGTTACATGAAGTAACACGCCCGTAGGAAAGAGCCAATACCAGGCTCATTAGGCATAGATTCAGCGGGTAACATCAACAGGGCCAAGGATTTCACACCTGCTTGACCTGTGCATATAGAGCACAGTAGAATTTTCACGGCAGTGCGCTTACAGCACGATCTTTGTACAGTCCTTGAGCTTCAACACCAAGTGCAGTTGGCAGTGGCACAAAGAGTAGATTGTATGGGTAACTTCCAAGGTGTTGCCCTGTCCACCACGACAGAACTGATATTCATCGAAGCCCTGCCTCTGTTTCAAGGCCCCTGGGTAATGTATGCGGAGTGCTCCATCTTTGATGGAGTCCAGCGAAGCACTACATTCTCCCGTAGGCCACCTAACACAAACTCAAGCTCCCGAGCTGTAAGACCCTGACCATACAACATTGGCAGCTGTTGGGACCGCTGGTTGGCTGCTTGACAAGCCTCTGCATAGCTCAGCTCACAAAACGGCCTATCCAGGTAGCTGAATGGGCAGCGCACACCCGTACGAGCAGCCAGCAAGCTCATGCACAAAGACCACACATCAACCTGCAACCAGATGGTTAGTCACAAGAGACCACATGCTTGCCTGTTAAAACACAGGCGCAAGCAGTCATGTGACACCGGGCTCAACATCATCTTTTGTTGGGCAGTTGTCATCTTCAGCATTAGCAAGTAGGCGGCACATGAGTTCGCGAGTAGGTGGCACATAGGTTGCACCACAGGACTAGAGGCATGGCTCCTGTGCACATCCCTCAACAAGAAAGTCAACTGTAACCCAATGTTGAGCCTGTTGAATCTTACCAGAGGCGTGTGTGTGGCGTCCACATCCTTACAGCCAAGCTCAGGGGCCTGGAAAGCTGGGGTGCCCATATTCTTGGTGGAGGTGATGCCTCCCGGCCTCTGGCAAGCGCAACCAAAGTCCCCAAGCTTAACCACAAATGGGTAAGCAGCCTGCAGGCTGGCAAAGTCAGCAGCTGGTGGTGCCCCAGCGACACAACACCCAAGGGAGGAGCCCTGCAGCATGATGTTGTCAGGCTTGACATCACGGTGCAATATGTCGTGAGACAGCAAGAAGAGGAGTGCAGTGACAACTTGTTTAACTATATAATGCACGGTGAGTGCATCAGTTTTGATCAGGCTGCTGCCCAGCCCGCCAGCTGGGAATAGCAGTCCCCCCCAGCTGCCCAGGTTGCAGTACTCCATCAGCAACACTGGCAGCTGTACTGAAGGCAGGCCTGCTTTGATGATAGGCTGCAAAGTGCCGAGCCCATAGGCTTGTACTACATGTGGACACCCTTGGCATTTCCTCATTGACTGCAACTCCTGCTCCAGTAGGTTATGTGCTTCTGTGGAGAGGAACTGCAGCACATAGGGGGGCTGAGGAATCTTGGAACACAGCCACAGCATCTGTGCTGGCAGTTTCATGACCACCAAGCGGTCCGCTGGCAACCACACTTGCAAGCAGCTGCCAGCCATCTGCTGCACCGCTGCAAGAAACACCCCTGCATTGCCACCCATGCCCAGCATCTGGACCACCTTAAGCTCCACCGATCCCAGATCCGCTTCAGGCCCTTCATTGCTTGCACCCTGTACCACCAACTGATCTCCTGGGACGATTGTGCTTCTCAAAAATTCTTCAATGGTGTCTTCATCAAACGTCAGATCGCCAAGCTGAAGTGGAGCTGCTTGAACTGGCTCTGCTGCTGCATCCCTGTTCTGTACTGGTACTGCGGCTTGCAAAGGGACCTTGGCGTGTGAGCCATCTGCAGAATCAGTTGCAGCAACTGGTGGCTGACCAGCAGCTATTGGAAGGGCAGGAGCAGCATACTGTCCAGCAGCCTGATGGTTGCTGTTGGGTGCGCTGAGACCATGTGCTGGGAGTGGAGAAACCATACCTGCTTGCTGTTGCTGCTGCTGCTGTGTTGCGTCGACCTGTTGCACCAACAAACATCTACTAGCAACATGACGTGGACAGTCATCATGAGATGGCACGTGGAATACCTGGGCTGTAGGCTGTGAAGCATTCCCAGGGTTGCACTGAGTATCAACAGCAGGCCCTGCACTTTGCATATAGCAGGACGGTGAGGCAAGGGCACTGTACTGAGCTTTGCAAGTCACTGGAGGTGTGACAGAAACTGGCTGTGCAGCTGGGCGGTGTAAACTGTCCCCAGCATGTGCCATCCTGCCGTGCATACAACCGATTGAATCTCTGTGTGCTACGTGGCCGTTGTGGCAGGCGACAGCTGGCCTGGCTTCTGCTACAGGACTCTGATGCTGTACCAGCTGTGGCATTGCTGCAAGCCTTCCAGGTGCTGAGCCAAGGCTGTGATTGAGGGCTGGGCCAGGGTCAGATGCAAGCTGCATGAAGTTGTGCATAACGCCTGCAGTACAAGAGGAGACAAGCAGGCATGCTCACAATGTGTTGTCGGGCAGCAATGCAGGCACTGAGCCAGGCAGCACCGCTTAGCAGAGGGCAGACCCAGGGCGGTACACCACCATGGTATGGTGGCCTGCTTGACGTACTCTGATATGTCTGTCCTGGCGGGATGAATCCTTGAAGAGCATCAAATAGGTGTGCAGGGTCAGGGATGGTTCCCCTTAAAGCTAGGTATTGTGATACCTGGCACACGAGCATAAAGCCAACACAACTGTCAGTTCACAAAACCCAACTGCGGCAACTCAAGCAGAACAACAGCATAGGCATGATGAAGCCTTTACTACAAGCGCTCTGCCTCTAGGTCTGACAAGTGCGCGGACATATGTCATTGGCATTTCAGCACCATGGCCCCATGCTGGATAGAATAGAAACTACACCCACCTTGTCCCACAAGTCAATCTTGTGAAAGTTGACTGGCCTCTCGCGCGTATGATAGATGCGAATTACGTCTGCCACCATGGCAGCCTGGACCTGAAGCTTGACAGGACCAACGCCCTTGCCAAACCACTGGCACTGGCCGTCTTTTGACAGGGACTTGCGGGTATCCTTCCACCGCCGAGGGTTGCCCTGCAATTCATGACCACAGCACACACGTCATCGCAGAAGACAGAGGCAGGAGCGACGCTGCACACAATGTCCCAGCTGGCATGAGCATCAGTGCTCATAGCCAAAGATACCAGTCTGTGACAGTAGCAGGTCATGCACAAAACAGCAAGGGAATAAACAACTGATGAGACAGACAGACAGACAGACAGACAGACAACAGACAGACAGACAGACAGACAGACAGACACACAAAGACATTGCGTGCTTTATCTGGCATTCATTCATCGCAGCAGCTCACCCGTTCATCATAAACTATTGCAGACAATAGGGTACAAGTGGCGCCGCAAGGTTTGGAATTGCATGGTGTAACGCTTTCTGATGATCGCAGCTTGACATTGTCTAAAGTATCTGCACAGACAGCAGGGGAGCAGGAAAGCTGAGGGCAAGGTGCTTGCCAGCAGTCGTTGCCCAAGCGCATATATTCCAGTAGACTGGCTGATGCACCCCGGAATGATGCTGGTTCCATGTGATAGAGTCAACAATCAACCCATGTGAAGTTGAAACGCTTTGCTGCTGCTTTCGCCTGGCAGGAAATCCCCACCTATATCGACTACCCAGTATTGTGAGTGTTTGTCGGTGCCCTGCAATAGCCCAGGGCTCTGGAGGTGATCACTGTCAGTGTCCTTATAGAGGACAAATTCAAGCTTATGCATTTTGCACCTGCGACAACATCATGTGCAGAGTTGATACAAACAGCCATCTCACTTAGTGCCCCAAGCTCTTTATGTCCGTGTATTTCTGTGATAGATAGCCAGTCACATGTCAAATGCGACTATGCATCGCGGTGCAACAAATACAACTTGGACGACGCAGCTGCTCGCTGTAGATGTTCCACGCACAGTTGCGGGCTACTCGACGTCTTCTCGCATCACAGCGGCATCTCATACACACCTTTTAGATTCTTGCCAGTTTAAAGGACACTTGTGTGCAATTGTCAGCTGGAGATCGCCAGGGCACCTGTATGCGACCGAGTGTACTGTCTCAGGAAGGATGTAAGGAAATCATATCACAATAACATAGCGCATGCCGATGGACAGCAGCCCAATACACTGCCACAAATTGTGAAGATGCAATCACTCAGTGCGCTGCCAGCGCTACAGCAATCCCCGCTGGGGACCCGCGAACCCCTATGCTTTTCAAACTCCGACTCACCGACTTTCTCACCGTGATAGCCCTATTCAGCACAAGTATATCTGAGGGATTAATGTAGGCGCCATGCATATGTCTTAGGCTGTTTTGAGGATGAAGAAGGCCTCAGGCAGAGCAGCGGTTGGAGCCATGGGGCGTCGAAGTGCAGAACTGGTGCAAAAAGGAATTACGCTATTTCACCTCAAGAAAGCGAGGGGGGATGTATAAGGCGTTGACACATGTCGTCAACTGCACAACTTCACCTTCAGCGATGAAGGCAGCAGAACACGCAGCATCAACTGTAGATGCTTAGTTAGAACAAAAAGCCTTATAAGAAGCGAAATAGGGCGTGGTGACCTGGCCAGTGGTCATGGGGACCAGCACGACACCAAAAAACCCCATGGTCTGTATAGATCAAAGCCTGCAAGCCTCGGACATAGCTGTCGGGTGAGAGGCAAGCAACATAGCACAGGCGAGAAGACAAAGCTGAGAGCAGATAGACTAGTTGTCATGTGGCCATGCACCAGGAATATTCACCAAGGGGTGCTATATGGTATAGTATGGGGATGGCTTCCTGTACTGAGGACCTGGGGAATCTTTATAGTACCCCTTGAAGACAGCACTCCATGTATGCCCGTTCGTCTCCTCGTGAAAAAAGAAAGTTGTTGTTAACAGCAATGCTACAAGGGGTGTCATGATGCCAAATACAGCACCTGTGACGCTCGGCAGGTGCCGCTCCCAAAGCGCAGGTTGGTCTGAGTAAGGTGTCACCTACACACATGACACATGAGCAGTGTTTCTTTGAAAAGTTGTGTTCCTGTGCAGCCAGTCATTGTGTATCAGGTATTTGAAGTTAATAAAAAGTACCCTCCTACATCAGAGGCGCATTGCCCAATCAGCAGCTCTTTGTCTGGTGCTTACCCTGTCGCTGCACATGTGCACTGCAGCCAGCAGCAAAGCCAGACATCCTTCATATAAGCACATTAAAACATCAGGGGTGTATGTGCTGCAAGAGCGCTGCGGCAGGACTGTTGAAAGGCGTGTTGAGCAGCTACCTCCATGTCGCTTGCCATTAAACCCCGCCATTGCTCCTGTGCTAGCAGAGGAAG
>LWCB01006292.1:0-13952 GCA_001630525.1 Coelastrella sp. M60 | reverse complement strand
AGAAATGATAATTATGATGTCAGATCAAAGGCTACAACTTCATTTAAGCATACACTGCCTGTCGATTGATCAGTAACGACCGACAGACGCAGCCAATAGCGTAACCTGCTACTTCAGTAGCAGATGAGCACCACATGTCATGTTGTTGGTACTGGGTTGGTACTAAAGTAGCACTCAGTGTTGCATCCGTCACATGATGTGTTCTGATGAGTGGAATGTGCGGCATGCTGACTTCTAGGGAGACTTGCTTGAGGGTGTGGTTGATGCATAACATTGCCGTACTGACATGCATCAAGTCACAGCAGTGCTGCATGAGGCAGCAGGCCCTTACTTCCCAGATCCTGTGCTGAAGCTTTCAGGTGTAATAGGTGGAATGCAAACCTGGACAGGCTTTAAGAACAAATACACCCCTTTTCACTTTATTAGAAGGTTGTGGGTAGCGGCCTCAGCGCACTGCGTTGATACAGCTGTTGTTGCACAATATGTGCCACATAGTGTTGCATAGCTTGGGTTTCTCTCGATTGAACAGGAAGAAACAACTTGGCTTGTGCAGCAATATGTGCGCGATGACCCATGTTGGCAACAATTGCAACAATTATTCACTGTTTTGACAGGGGCCGCTAACGCTTGAGGTGGTTGCTGAGGGGCGAGGCATGTTGCAGGCTCCCAGCTCTTACTGCAGATCCTGGACTCGCTTTGTTTACCTGCATGGAACGCAGTTTATAGCACTATATGGCCTGATGTACATGCCAAGGATACAGTCTGAAACTGGGTTCAGCAGCTGTGTCGTATGCAGCTCCAACCTGGGGTACTGGGTAGCGGCACTGGTGAAGCATGCGTCAAGCCTTGACATTGAGTGTGCAGCAAGTTGCAAGTCTTGGGAGCAGCCATAATAGCACCAGCAATCGCAGCAGTCACAACAGCATTGTGAATTACAAACAATAAGCTGTAGCGCCAGTGACTGTGAGCCCATAAGAAGCAGCTAAAGCTTCTCTAGTATAGCAAAGGTGGTACTGCAAAGTAGTTGGCTGCTTCAATACGCCTGCCTTGACGCACTGGCATGTAGCACTGAGTAGCATGTACTTCTGCATTCAGCAAGAGTCTCTTGCAAGTACACCAACAGCTGGAGATCGCCTCTTAGCTTGACGAGTTTCGAAAGCTGAGTGTCAGCGGCCTCGTCACAGCTGTCCTTCAACTGCGCTGTGTTGAACTCAAGCAGCTGACAATCCATTCGGCACCAATCCTGAGGCTGGTGCCAATATCATGTCAAGGAAAAGGACCTTTGCTGTGACGTACCAGGATGAATAAGCAGTTGGGGCTATGAGCAGTTGGCCTGCTTGTGTACGCTACTGCAGCCTCTCGGAGACACCAGCCCAAGCTTTGATACCTTGCACAGCTGTTCTCAGGGGCTCTCTGAACCACACCGACTGAAGGCTCCAAGAACTAGCTGCTGCTCCATGATTATGATTCAGGTGAGAGACAGCAGACTGCAGCCTTACCTCAGTGGTTCAGTGTTTGCTGGATAAGCGTTCTTGTGTCAAGTGCTGAGACTGGTGTGGATGCTGTGCGACTGACTAAAAATCCCTCGACCTCCACTATGGTCATACCTGAACCCATACAGTAAAAACCATCAACAGCGCATGTAAAGCTGACCTTACGATGCCGATGGGAGCTCCGAACAACAGATGTATGGTAGCATGCTGTCAACCCTGCGTCCATATGCCATCGGCATCCAGTTCGTGCTGTAACTGTGCACTCGCTTGTTGATGTATGTGGCAACACTTTCTGACAATAGTGCTGCAGCCGCGTTGTCTGAGCTGTTTGACCGCTTGTCCATAGGAATACCTACATGCCTGATGAAGCTCCTGCACTGAATCTGGCGACAATATTATATGATATGAGTACAGAGATTATTCTTGTGGCTGTCCGTGCTCATGAATCAAGACAGCAACACATGCCAGCACTTGGACACTGGACTCTCAGTTGCCGTCTCATGGAGCCAGCACGAGCTGATTCAGCTGTACATAACTCAGCATGTGATTGAATGTCTTGGAACCTTGGTTGTTTGAAAGCCTACACGAGATGGAGTGTTGCGAGTCTGTGGCAGCAAAGTTCCAGCCTCTGGAGATTCATGACAGGAACTGCCAAGAGGAAGCAACGCATGCCAATCACGATGAGGGAACAACCGCATCTGTAAACCAAAAGGATGGTTGTATGGGACTCACAAGCGATGACGCAGCCAGGGAAGCCTGCAAGGCCGTCAGCCAGTTGGACTGCCAAGGGACAGCCAGTGCAACAGACAGTACAGCGGGCCCAGCACAGCACCATGTCAATGGACTAGATGCCAGCGGTGACATGCAAACGGAACCATCAGCGTGTCGCCCAACAGCATCTACAGCAGCCACATCTGGCACTGACGCCGCCAAGCAATCCAGCATCCTGCAGCATATCATCAGCTTCAGTACCTCAAAGCGCAACAACTTGCATCTGTTGGACGACACTCTCATCTTGGGGGCTGGTACGTTTGTACTACTCCTGCATGTGCCCACCATGCGTCAACAGTACATACCGGGAAGGGACGATGGTGGGATTGCAGCAGTGGCAGTTCACCCAAGCAAGCAGTATTTCATGGTTGCTGAGCAGTCCAGGAGCAAAGCCCCTAGCATGTAGGTATCTTACTGCTATTGCCAGTCAACCTGGGTTATTACTTTGCAACGCAATCTCCCCAAGCAAAGGTTTTCAACACCAGCTGTGCATGCCACGTGAGACGTAGTCTGGGTAAACCAACTTTTCTGTTTGGAGAAGATTTGGCGTCTATGCAAGCCACATATCGCATTAGCTGCAAGCTGCACATTGCAAACTCTAGCAGCACGAAAAAACAGACACGAGGTAGCTTCATCATTATACAAAGGCCGCAAGCTCGTGAGTGCTGTAGCAGAGCAGTCATGCATGTCTGAAGAATGCCTAACGGGATGTCGCTCCTGTGCTTGTACCTCGTCGCTGCAGATACATCTACCAGTACCCCAGCCTGAGCCTGGTCCAGACATTGTCTCATGGCACAGAGCAAGCCTACTCATGCGCAGTCTTCAGTCCAGATGGTAGCATGTTGGCCAGTGTTGGCAGTGCGCCTGACTTCACATTGACACTATGGGATTGGCAGGCTGCAAGCACATTGCTGCGCTGCAAAGCTTTCAGTCAGGAAGTGTATAATGTAAGGTTCTCACCATACCATCCTGGAAGCCTCATTACATCTGGTACCGGGCATATCAGGTTCTGGAGCATGGCTACCACATTTACAGGGTTGAAGCTGCAGGTAATTGTATGGCACCGAAATGAGCCCCAGAGCATGGCTCAGATTGCTATCTGTGTAGTTTCTTGGCACATACCCAGGTGATAGCAGCTGAGAATCCAGTCATGCAGACGCAGTCAAGGACGCCACATCCACCTTGAGTGCACTTGCTTGTCAACTGCTGACAGTCCAGCACTCAGCAGCACATACATCACTACCTGGCTGTTTGCATGCAATACTCTAGCAGCAGCAGTGGCAGCACCTGCCCAATCCAAACATCTGGGTCGCAGTGCAGCATGCATAAGTAGCGAATGAGCTGCTGCCTGTTTGCAGGGTGAAATAGGGAAGTTTGGAGCTTTGGAACTAAGTGATATAGCAGCATTTGTGGAGCTGCCAGATGGCAAGGTGCTCAGTGGCTGTGAGTCTGGAAGCCTCTTGCTTTGGGATGGAGGGCTAGTGAAGACAGTCATCATGAGGCCAGGAGGTGAGTTTGAAGAGTGCGTTTGTGGTATGCTGAGTTGAGCATATGTCTGATTCCCTGTTATGGGCAAGCATCATTATCATGCACCTTACTGCGTCGCCCAACATCAACAAAATGTTGCAGCCTGCAACTTGCAGGCCATGATGGCCTGCAGGGCTGATACACGTTGAGGTGAATGCTGTTGATGCCCAGACATCTGCCCAAAAACAGTTATTGTTGCATGTAGTGTTGGGCATGCGCTGTGCAGGAGGAGGAGTTTGCAGCAGGCAAGTATCTCATTTTGTGCACAGCCATGGCATGCAGTACTGGTATCTGACGGTGTACCAGCTTTTGCATCGCTTTGTGTGCTGTGCAGGTGCTCCTTGTCATCGTGGTCCCATTGAAGTCATGCACCTTGACACAAACATCAACTACATCATCACCGGGGGTGGAGATGGTATGTTATGTCTCTGGGACCTCAATAAGATCAGTAGCGCAGACGCAGCAGATGGCACCAACGTCTGCAGTATGAAGCCTGCTGCAGAGGTTGCCCTTCCAGGTGGTGGATGCTTGCGTGGCCTGATATGGGACAAGCGCGGCTGCTTTGTTGTCAGTGATGCTGGACTGTTGTTCAAGCTATGTCTGCCACTCAATCTTATGGACCAGAAAGGCTATGTGGTGACAAACCTTTTGGAGTTGCACTCTGGACCAATTCTGGGCGCCTTCACTTGTCCTCATGAACATGTTGTGATCACTGTCACTGGTGATGGCAAGATCCGCGCTCTTGATTACAGGTAAGCTCTGGGCACATCTAGCCATCCTCAACTGAAGCATCACCACACGCAGCAGTAAGACTATGTCTACGTGCACTCCTTGCTGTTTGAGGCCTTGCTGATCTAGTACCCCAAACAGAATTCAAGCTGTGGCAATATCAGCCAGCATGACTATTCATGCTGGCTTTTGAGCAGCTCTCATCATGTTTTGTACACTGTGAAGGCATTTGGCTGAAGGACGGTTGCTGACTCGCCAACTTGCAGGGCTCAGCAGGTACGCGTGCTACAGCAGCGTCAGTTCAGCAGCCAAGCCACGTGCGCCTGCATGTTGCCTGTCACAGCCGATCCTCAGCAGCGAACTGTAGTGCTAGGGTTTCCTGACGGCACCTTGCGCATGGTGCGACGCTTCTCAGATGGGTGGAGCTTGCTAGCAGCAGTTAGGCCTCATCAGGTGAGAACACAACATGGTGAGATCTCTGCCAGAGTTTGTTTGAGCAGCCCTCTCCACACCCTGCTTGTGTAACTCAGATATTGTTGTTGTTAGCAAACTCTACCTGCTAACCCAGCTCTTTCTTCAAACAAGTGCATAGCTGAGAGGGTAGCATGCTAATCAGGTTTGCTACTTGTCTGTAATGAAATTGGCTGTCCTTTCCTGCTAACATTCTACAGGCTCAGGTGTCACATGTTTGTGTCAGCCCAGATGGACAGAAGCTGGCAGTCGCAGCTGTTGACGGCCATGTGTTCTTCTTTTCTATAATTGAAAGCAGCCTGCAGCCAGAGCTGATGTGTGTTCTGCCAGGCAAGAACCCGACATGTTGCTGCTGGTCAGCAAACTGCACGCAGCTTCTGTTTGGCTTCAACTCAGGCAGTGTGGCAGAGCTGACAGTACCTGTTGTTGGCAGTACTGACTGCAGCAGGTACGTTCGGATGACTACTAGTACGAATATGTTGTTTCCGTGAACAGCAAGCTGCCAGCACCACGGTAGTGCTATGCATTCTCACAGATACCAGTATTCTAATGCGATTGTTTGTGCTGATCACACTCTGCGCAATAGCTTCAGTGCAAGGCTCGGCAGGGAATGCATGCACCACTTCTCCCCCAATGTTATCACTATAAAGATGCACCATGCAGGACATTTGGGCATGCTATCAACAGCAGATGCCGTAAGATCAAGCTGCCTCAACAGCTCAGAGCCTCGCAGCAGACACAAGCAGTAACAACAGATACTGATGCGCCGGGTCAACAGAACCGAGAAGCATCATGTCTTGCAGCAGGCACTCAGACAACGTTCAGGGATGACGTAGATGACCAGCTGGTTCATCCCATCACACAAGTGGCCTACACTGGGATGGGTGGCAACAAATTTCATGTATGGCTTGGGGGGCAAGCTGCTGGTCAGGTAGGGTTGGACAATTGTTATTGCTTAGAACCTGAGACATTGAACTGAGCATTGTGCAGGCCTGACGATGACTTGATGCTTACACACTGCCTGCATTCTGTTGAGGCACCAATGCACCTGTTTGTACCACAGCTTGATCTTTAAGCTCATGATGTTTGGGTTGCATATACAGGTCCTGGAGTGCGATTGGGAGCAGGCTGACCCCCTCCTTGTCAGCTCATCAAACCAATCTGCTGCAGTGACGGCCATGAACTGCAGCTGGTCTGAAAAATACAAAATAACGGGATCTGAAAATGGTTTGATCACAATAACAAGAACTGCTTCTGACAGTGCGATGATGGAGGAAAGGTGAAGGCTGGCATAACAGCTGACAAACAATTCATATGTCTTCACAATGCGCTAAGATGCTGAGATGCACCTGCTGTCATAATCTTACCATGATGATTTGTTTAGTAGCTTTCCTGAACTACATGCTTAAAGTGTGCACAAGTTGAGCACAGTTGCTTCAACCAATGCTCATCTGCAGGGTGTGGCAGTGTTCTCTGCTTGATATGCGGGATGGTCATATCACAGCGGTATGCATGGCATATGATGACAGTTGCTTGGTGATAGCAGCCAGCGATGGAACCTTGTTTCTATTACAAAACCCTTTGTCTCCTGAAGCGCCAGCAGAGGCAAGTGAGGGGAATTCCAGACTGCCATCCATGACAGAGGATGCGGCACGATGGGCCGACACGGCTGATATTGAAGGTGGAGCTCCCACTCTAGAACAGGCAAAGCAAACAGCACATCAGCATACGCAAACAGCAACTGCAGCATCTGCAAGATATGAATTGGTAAATTCACTTGCAACCCTTCGAACAGAGCAAGCAGCACTTGTGGCCGCCAATGATGCCAGACCAGCCTGGGAGCGCTTGCAGCCGCACATGTTGGAGGTAGATTCAGGTAAGGCATGTGTGCGTGAGTCCGACAGTGTAACCACAGTGCAGCCCAGGTGCAGCTGCAAATCTGGAGGCGACATCTGTTTTTGTTGCACTTTTACACCTGACTGATATTAGACAATCTTCAGGCGGATGATATTGACAGTGCATGATGTTCATACATGGCACCACGGCGCCTTGTTAATCACTCGGTGCATGCTGGGACTGGTTACATGTATGCGTGAGACTGTGCATGGTTTTGTGATGATCATGTCATGGTAGGTGTGGCAGTTTTGGTTGAGCAAGAGTCCAAGAATAAGCTGGCAGATGCCCGGGCTCAAGTGGCGTATGTGACCGAGCTGAGCAAACTCAAATTGGACAAGCTGCAAAGTTACTTCATGAGCAACCTTGAAGTGCACCATCTCAGTGTCCACGATGTCTGTGCAAACACATGCGTTACCTCCATGAGGCAGGCAAGGCTGGCAGAAGAATACTAGATGTGTTATAGCCTAGTCAACCATGTATATCCCTGCGGCTTGCTTATAGTTTTGTGTCTTCTGCTTCTGCAATCTTGACATGACTCTACTCTCAAGACATATTTCATTCGGAATTCCCAAAAGATGCACCAAGCTCAAGGTTCCCGAGGTTCTGGTTGCATTTATGCTAGCCTTTTGTCAGAACAAGGGTTGCAGCTGAGTGAGTTCAGCAATGTGCATCTGGCAGCATGTGCACAACCTCTGTTGCAGGCTGGCATACCTATCTATGGGAGGGAGGGACCAGCACTGCAATGTCAGCAACCAAGGAGTTCGATGCAACAGAGAACTGACCCGCTGATTGACAAGGTCCCTTGCCAGCACAGAAATGTTAAGCAGATGCAGAGTGAAGGTGAATTCAATATGTCCATTGAGTTTGCTGCACTGCGTTCGACCCCTATGCATCAACTTGCCGCAATGTCCAACATGCTCTTGCAGCAGAACTACTTACATGTTAGTGTGCTGGGAGTTGAGTTTATGTGAATATATGTGTCACGACATGCTTGATTTCGACAGGTGCAGACTTAGAGACTTCCTCACCAGGTCTGCCGGCTCCAGACTCCTCCTTGGTTTTGTCCAGGGCGGAACTCTGGAGGCAGGCCAAGAAGCAACGGTCGGCCGAGTGGGCAGCCTTTCTTGCGGACAAGCCCAATGAAAATTTTGAAGCACCAGCTGATGTGACGGCTTTGGCAGAAGCTGCTGCATCCATTGGTGACTATAAACTAAAGACCGATCCTGGATTTGTTCAGCAAATGGTGAGTGCCCTCGTGGTCAGCATTGGTTTACACGTCAGCACCTGTGCAGCGTGTATTTGTCATCTTGTTGAATGAACACACTTGCGATCATCCTTCCTGTCTCTTGTTATCCTTGAATGCATGCTGACTGCATTGTCGTGATTGTTTATCAACGTGCTTCAGATCAGCTGCAGACTATCCATCAGCTGTTACCTTCTGCATGACGTTTTGTTGCAGCAGTAAATTCTCATCTAGACGCCCCAGCATGAGCTTCCAGTATGCCTTATCGTCTACTCTCTTGTTGGCTTGTCATATGGTCACAGGGTGAGCACTTGAGACCTGCAAAGAAAGCACAACAAATACTTACGTTGATGAACGATGTATCAGCTGCTGAGACAAGGTACAATGGCTCTGTCATGGCACTGAAGGAGCAGAAGACGGAGTTGTTGGAGCACCTGAACAGAGCCATAAGCAGACTGACAACCATACAAAGTGTGCTGGGGCCAACAGGTTGGTACTTGCTCAGTGCCAACCTCAGATTCAGAAATATAATGTGACCTTTGTACTGCCAGTGCAGATTGCCATGCTTGCCGTTCAGGTGCACTGCAGTGCAAATATGGCCCCAGGGCCGGGCCGGGGCTTTTGATCATTGCAGAAAGAACCACTGGAGTCATATGCAACTGCATGGAGTTTTCAAAATGATCGGATCATACTTGATAGACAATTTCTTACACCTCCTGGGATGCACATCACCTACTAGTATGTCGTCAGTCACTTTCAAAGACCTTCATCAATATTGATACTTATTACTTCAAGCCATGTTATGTAATACTGCAATCATACTATGTGCAGTAGTTTGTTTTCCATGATAGGCTTGCTTCATGCTACCTTGAGTCCACGAGATATACTTCCTAGTTTACATCGTGTATGGTGCTTACCTGTTTGATCTGCTTGTACACAGATGCATCTGGGAAATTGCAAGCACTCAGTTCAGAAGTCTATCAAAAAATACTGGATGCTTCAGCTGCAACAGGTTGTTCTCAAGGCAGAGGTTAGTGCATTGAGTACTCACATACATATTTGGCCATAAGGCGTACATCTAGGGAGGATCACCACATGTGATGTTCACACATGAGCCATTACTCACACGATGCAGTTGAAGTGAATCATGTGATACTTGTGTTCTGTTTCTGTGGCATCAGGACAGCAATGTACTGAGCAAGCTGCTAGCGGTGCAGCATGTATCCCGACAACACCGCTAGCATTGGATGATGCAGAGTTGCGCAAGTTGTACATGGAGCAAGCACATTGGCTAGGTAACATTGCACATGATGTTGTATGTGCAGCCATTGCATGTCTGCAACATACCATCCCACATACATACGTTTGGCAACACTAAAGACACTGAAACACCATGCCACTGTTTGTTGCATAGACGGCGGACAACACTAATTTTGGTTCATAATCAAACAACTGTGCCAGCATGCTTGCCAAGTCAGCAAGAAGCTTACAAGCTCAGCTTCATATGTTGCTTGCAGATGACATTGCAACCAAACAGAGCATCTTTAATGTCTCACTCAAAGCTTGCCGCTCTGCAAGATTGGAGTTGGCTGTGAGCCTCAAAGCCACAGAAGCCCAATTGCTTTTGATGTCGAAGGAATTATCAATCTTGCAGGTGGTCAGGATATGCCGTTGCTTAGCGTTCGCGCTCACCATGAAGGGCATGCAATGTACTTTCTGAAGTTAGGGTGTGGCTGGATATCTGTATGGCTGGTGTTAAGCTTTGACTGTTGATATCACTGTTGGCGTGCTTTTTTGCCTGTCGTGCAATCCTTCTGGAATTTTGCTTGAGATACTAGACACTGTGTTGTGTATGCAACATCATACTGTTTGCATTGAGATCATCAGGTTGACTATTGCCCGCTGCAGGAAGCTGAAGTGCATGAGTTGGCCATTGAGAGCAAACATGCCGCCAAAGCAGAAGAGCAAGCTGAGCTGTTGGGCAAGATGCTAGAGGTCAACCAGGTCATCAATGACAAGATGGCCGACCATGAGAACGCAACAGCACGACGCACTGCGTTGGTGGCTGAGTTTGAGGTCTCGACGTCAAGGCACGAAACGTTCAAGGATCAACTGAGCAGGGTGTTCTACAGGTCAGCACATGTCATATGTAGTCAGGCTATTGAGCCTTGCTGGATCCGAAATACACCCTCCAAGTCTTTCCAGTAGTATGCTCCCCGAGGGCCTAAATATGTTGTCAGACTGCAGGGCTCAGATCATACACATACCGAGATCTGACTTTTCATTGCGCACCCCTCATGATATGGGATCCAGAAAACTGCTGTAGCTTACTGTTGGTTGTTTATGCTTAGTGTGCATGTGAAACACAGTGACATGTATGTCAACAGGAAACTCAAGCGTAACCGGAGGTATATTGGCACCACTAATTATGAAGAAGAGTCGGAGAGTGAAGCAAGTGCAGATGAGGACTTTGACTTTGAAGATAGCAATGATGAAGATGGTGGAGAAGTTTGTCCACCAGGTGCTATGTAGTCTGATGACCTTCCAGGGGGCAAGACCGCCCTATAACAGTTCTGAACCATCACCTATAGGAATATGCACTTCAAACAAAGAACATCATTTTCACTATATTGTCTGCAAGGCCAATGGCATGACATGTACAATGAGCATGTGGCATCAGCCTTGTGTTCATTTGTTCACACCTCACACCAATGTGGCATTTGATTGCATCTCCCACCAGCAAACCACAATTGTATAACAGAATGTAATGGGTCCAAGATGTTTTGCAAGCAAGCTTTGCTAAAAAGCAGGTGTCCGACTTGAGCCCAACATGTGACAAATTGACCTGCTGAACAGGGCTATTGTTGCTTCTTGCCTGTTGCAGGTTGTGATCCAACACTATACGAGCACATTGTGGAGTTACGTGACAAACGACTTGATGAAGAGGACACGATTGCAGAGATTGGCAAGTCTTTGGAGGGAATCAAGAAAGAAAGAGAGCTGATTGCTCGGAAGGTCAAGATAGTGGAGCAAAGCTTGTGCTCCATTCATCAGGTGATACAATACAATATTATTCGACAAAACGAATATCGCTTGTCTTGCGATTGACCATACACAGTATAGCTCTTTTGTGTTGAAGGCAATTTGGTGCTTGCTTTGACAGATGGTAGTGATCATGAATACCCCGGGGACAACTTGTGCATCTTGAAGATTAGACACAAACCCTCCATCAAGTTGCGCCTGCGCATATTCAAGCTATAGCCTATAGTGGGATGGGTCCATTCATAAATTCATGTTGCCTCTCCAAAACCTTGACATGATCTATCGCAGAAAGTATCGCCTAATGGCGTATGTCGTGTTGATATCTCCCTGCAGAATGCTGTGGAGTTGCAACAAGAAAAGCAAGCCCGTCTGAACCAACTTCCGGCCGTCACCAACTTAAGATTGCATCAAGTCTGGGAGCAGGAGAAGCAACAGTTACCGAGCAGTCTCTCTGATACTCTCATATTCAGCCAACAACAATGGTCATGCTTGAAACAACGGATGCAGGTATGTCCAGAGCGCAGGCTTTTATGTAACAGGTTTTGCTTTTTGGTCCATGCCTGTGTTACATGACATGGCATAACGATCTATAACTTTGCAATCTGCAAAACTCACTCCTTTGACAAGCATCGATCCCACCAACCTTGCTTGCAACTTGCTCGATATTCTGCTATTTCAACAGGTCATCCATATGAGCTTGATAGTAGACTGGTAACCTCATCCTTAATGTCAAGTCATGCATACTGATGCTTACAGGAGTTGGACGAGGAGCGCCATGCATTGAAGCAACATCAGATTGAATTGCAACGGCAACACAAACAACTTGAGGTCGACCAGAGCACTAGAGTAACCCGCTTATCTGAGTTGGACAGCAAATGCAGAGACGTGCAACTCCTCAAGTTTGGCGAGACCATTGATACAGCTTTGCTAGATACCATCGGCATACGCAACAAGGAGGCAGATGAGCTCAGGAGAGCTCTCAAACAACAGGTGACGATAGCTTTTGGCATCCATCCTGTTTAATCTTGCTGTGTCGCATATAGCATTGATAATGCACAACATAAGGTCTTTCATGAAATTGTGTGACACATAGTGTGTGATGGATTTGATCCATGCGGAATGGCCTGTTCTTGACAGCAGCACATTTTTTTTCTGTGGTCGAACTTATGAAGCTTCTTGTGTCGCAAATGTGATAAGCTTATCAGTCACAGGGCCTAGTGAAGTAGTGATGCATCAAGACGTCCAAGCACCCTGGGCATCATGAAGGTGCAGAAAGAAATGCCACAACACTTTCATATACCACACTCCTCATTTGTCCTCAGTGTTCAACCATATGCAGGCCGTTCTTGCTGTTGATGAATTGAGTCACTGGGAGCTGCAGATAGCATCCAAGAAGCAAGAGTTGTTGGCTAGAACAACGGAAAACACCGCAGGGCTGAGTATCATCACTGATCTGAGCAACAAGCAACGTGCGCTAGAAACCTCCATCACGGCCAGCAGAAGTTGCCTGTGGAGTGATCCATATGAGGCACGAAAGGCAACTATGATGGAGAGGAATAAGTTGGTATCTTTGATACATGAGCAAGCTCAAGTGCTTGATAATATGCGCAGCAAGATATCATTGATGCGAAGGAGGGATGTTGCTATTGACATTTGATGCATGTGGGATCAAGTAGTAAAAAGCTCACATGGCATACAAGTGACAAAGTTTGTGATGGAATGTTATGGTTTGCCTGCTTAGTTATAAGTTAGACGCCATCCTACAACCTACGTTGATGGTATCAAAGCCCCAAGGTTGTAGCGCCATGTTGGTTATCCCTGGATTCTGCCCTGCACTTGATACTGTAGAATTGTGTGAGATAATATACTACATCAAGGTACATGCATGCTTTCCGTTCATTGCCAGCTACAAAAAGCTCTCCTGCGATGTATGGTGACAACGCCCCAATTGACAAGCTAGTAGCACAAAGTTGGGTCTATCCCTGGATTCTGGCCTGCACTCGATACTGTAGAATCGAGTGACATCGGTTGATATCCCGGATGATATCAGATGATATCAGATGATATCTGTCAGCGGCTGACAGACCCCTGATGGCCAAGATGCTGTGGCTCAGTACGCAGTGATTTTCAGTATGTAAGAACGTTCCAGCCTGAGGCAACATAACCCAAGCCTGGCCCCCAGTTAGGTGGCACGTACTAAGAGAGAACATAACGATCCCGCCATTGGCTTATGATGTGCACAGTTGTTTACTTCTATTACTGTAATGTTGTACTGAAATTTGCTCGTTCAACCATGGCATGGGAGTGGTCCACCTACCTGTTGATCCGAGCAGTGCTGGCCCTCAGGACCAGGTCTTGGCAAAGCTAATCATGCCATGATTGTGGCACATTGCGGATATTCATTGTGCTGAGACTCTCATTGGCAATGTTGTATGCTTTTCTACTCGATTGAGGATTAATAATTCATGATAGCTTGCAGCATTTGTCGCTTTTTGTCGTTTGATTCAAACTTGGAGGCTGAGAGTCAAAATTGACACTGTCAGTGTTGTGATGAGTAATCACGGCAAGCTGCTGTACAGCACATGTGCTCCGTCCTGTCACAATTGTTGTTGTGCCACCTGTGCACCATCTGGTGCGACCACAGGCTGCTATACAGCAAGATGGTTGTTCTGCATTCACCTGCTCTCCTGCTGCTGCTGCTGCTGCTGCTGCTGCATGGGACTCCCATCGGATGCATGTTGCATTGTACTGGCACTGCTGCTACAGCCGTCATGATGTTG
>LWCB01006290.1:0-17930 GCA_001630525.1 Coelastrella sp. M60 | reverse complement strand
ATTCTTACCAACACCTTACCTGTACCTGCTGACTGCGATCTAAGCTTTCCTTTACAAACTCAGACCTCAGCGCAGCCTCGACAACAGATGCAGACAACTTGCCAGATGCAAAACCACTGCTGTCACAGTCGGCCAGGTTGGGGTCTACTGTAGCTGCAGCTTGTTGCAAGGCATCTGCTTCCAGCCAGTAGTCAAAGATGACCCGACAGCGGTCTGCATCTTTGCTGTTGAAGGGGACCACCACATTGGTATCCATCCAAGGCCTGCCACAGGACAACATACATGGCGCAAACATGAGTGCACCACAAGACTCAAATTGCTCATCATAGAGTATCAAAGCGCATCGGCACAGTGGCTTCTTCTGCAGCTGCCTGGGAGTGCAGGCAGGTTCTTGAGTTTGCATGGTGAAACACTGATGGTCACTATTATGACATTTGAGTTGAAAAGCTACACTAGTAACTTTAGCCCGTTCAACGAGCCAAGGACAGGCTCATCGGGCAAGGAAATTCAATCAAACCATTGTCTAGCCCTGTGCAGCACATTTGAGGCAGACCCTGACTTTAGGTTAGCAGCATCACAAGTCATGATCATATCAACACAGCGTGTCGCATGACTCATTCTCCCATACCACTGACTCGGGACGCTGTATATGCCAGAACAACCTGTACAGTTGCTCACCCGTATCGGTTGATCATGAGGTTTGGGTATATGAATGCATACCCTGCATCTCTGCCTCCACCACCGGCCAAACGGTCCAAACATACTGCACTGCTGCCTGTATGCACACTGTTGCTGCTGACATTGGGCCCGTCAGCTGCAACATGGGTCTGCACTTGTTCACAATCTGGCAAAGCTTCAGAGGCTGAATTGCTGTTTACCGGTGCGATCTGTATGGACAGATTATCATGCAGTTCATTCCTGTAGCAGCTCAGGTCCAAGTTGGATGCCAGGTCAGGATGAGCATATGGGACATGATAGCCACCATCCTGCAAAACAAACCCACAAGATCTGCATTGAATTGATTCTATGCAAAGGGATTTGCTCCCCATCTTATGCATGGCTGTTGTCAACAATAGCTGTCAGCTTCAGCTCGCAAACATGGACAGCAGTTGAAGGTTTCCACCACGTGGTTTGACACAAGCTCTGTAGCCTATGCTGGCATTTCTCATGTGCACTTGATCGGGGCACATGGTGCTGAAGTGATATGCAAAGCCTTTTGAGCAGATCCTGCACACCAAGTAGTTATCACAGAAGACCTTCCAGTTGCAATTGAGGACATATTCTCTCCTGGCTATGTGCACTAAGCTGTGGTCACACATGCCTAACTCCTGCAAGCGCAATCCTCCAGCACCTACACAGCAAGCATTCTGTAATCAGTTTGAACAAGTCATACAGCTGACTCTTGCAATCAGCATATCCCAGAGTAACTCCTGGAGATAGTCATGCCTGAGATGTAGCCTGCAGGCGATTGCCTTGTAGGCTGTGATACAAGGACATACTCAACTGCTGGTTGTGCTACCTGGCCTGTGCATGTCAAGCTTCCAGAGGGCAATACATTTGTCATCGGTACCGGAGTAGAGGCACAGTACACTGGCAATACAATTGCATGCAGGTATATATGATACACATGCCAATGCCATTACCTAGCCATTCCGAGATCTTTGCAAGAGATCCTTTGTCTGCTGCTTCTGCTGCTGTTGTTGGCCGGCCTCCTTGCAAATGGATAAAAACCAGGTGGCCCCATGTATCAAGTTGTATTGGATGTAGCCCATACTGACTTGCCTTGAAGTCTTTGATGCCCTTCAACCGGGTGGCTTTGATCAGCCTGCCTCTATCATCTGTGAAGCAGCACGACTGACTGCATGTAGATGATGAAGGTGCCACAGTGTGCAGGATACCTACAGAGGCTTCATATGTTTAGTGTGCCGGAAAAGACACACATACTCATTTTCTGCACCCGATAATCTGTCAGATTCTGTAATGCCTGTAACTGACACCGCATCTTCTTGGTTGCCATTGCTGAGTGGCTGATTACATAGCAAACTGTCTTGAAATTTGCTCAGAGCAACGTCCTTACCATATGTCCAATTGTGATAGGGGCAAGTGAACTGAAGCGTGTTGCCAATGCCTTGCGCCACAGCAGCAGCATGATGTCGGCATACCTGCAGTGCATAACGTCACTATGCTGGGACACTCATACATCAAGCTGTGAGTGCAGCAAATGCCTTTACTGGTTGACAGTTGCTGCTACACAGACTAACCTTTTTGACTAGATAGCTGCAACAAAATCTGTCAAGTATATTGCAATGTCCTTGATCAAGGACAGAGATGCTCGGCAGCTTTCAAGATGAAGTGACGTCAAGTCCAGCTAGATGTCTTCTTACATTGTGAAAAGCCCGCAGTTGCCCATCTTGCCCCCTCACGACGACGTATCTGACATTCCCAATTGTGCCACAGATATAGTCACCAGGGCATTGTACTTGCCTGGCATCACACACCATCTGCATTGTATACAGCACAATGTGAAGCATTATTCTAAGGCCCACTGCTTCAAGTTCAGCTGCGGTTGTATGCATAACCAAAGAAGAAGCTGCAATACAATCTGTACGAGTATACCTAGGGCTTTGGCGCATTCTGCTTGTGTAGTACGCTGACTTTAAATTGAAGAGAGTATGCCAAGCGCATACAGTCTTGCCTCAAAAGCATCTGATGTTTTACACATTGTAACAGATGCAGCCTGTACGATAGACGGTATCAAGAACTACTGATCTGGGGCTGAACTTGAGCGGCATCCTTAGGTTCCTACACGCACCTGCCATGTATTGTAGAACACATGTTGATGTTCAAGCTGCAGTGTATCCGGGCTGGTATACCAGGTGGCAGGTAGGGTCACAGCCTGTAATCACAACACGATTTACTACTTGTACTGCTGCACCATTGCCGTTGATCATGCATCACATAGCCCATTGACGTTAGAATGTTGGCCACTTGAGCACGTGACCATGTCCAGAGGCCTCCTCACCTGCTCTATGCCTACCCCATAACCACTCCACTGTTCCAACCCCTTGGTACGTAACCTCTGAGAACAGTACGTCTGAACACAGGACTGAACACGAAGGGGTCCTGGCAACGCCGGGAAGCATTGATACGCTTCACTGCGACAGACAAAGGCGCGACCCGCTGACAACAGCTTTGAACACAGCAGCATCTATCAGTTGGCACCACGTTCTAAGTTACATATGATATACAGCAGCGTTCATTTGTAAGGTGCCAAAGACGCAGCGCAAGAGAGAATTGTCGGTGCCATCATGCTCCCAGTGACTCATTGTTTGTTATGCACAAGCGACCAGCCACGGTCCAAAATGCCTCCAGCAGTTCCCACATATTGCACACTGTGCAGTATAAAGCCTTGATGTGTTACACGAAGGCCATAGACCGAGCACAAATAGGTCAGTCTGGCTTGCATAAAACCCACTGGGGTGTATCTAAGGCCTACAACCCTACTGCAGCTGGATGTCATGTCAATAAGCATTACCAACCCTGTTGAGCTAAACAACCTTCCATCAATTGCCAAAGCCACTGATGCAGCTACAAGAGTGTCTGACAGTGACCTAAGTCACGATGGATGATGACAATGAGCCCACTGCAGAAGCCCCTTGCCAGGCGTCGGTTGCAGTATGAAAAGCTGTGGCCATCGGCAACACATAGCCCCCCACTGCAGCTCCAGGCTGCGGCAGCTGCAGCAACCCCCAGACACTAAGGTCAATCAACATAGGTCACCTTTAACGGGGCCGATGGCCGCAAGGCTATGGCTGTAAAGCAGTGATTATTATTATTTATAGGTCACCTTTAACTGCTTCCCCACACTGCTGAAGTTCGCTGGCAGCCACCTGCTGGCGAGATCTTTCCTCCAGCTGTAGTCAGCATTGAGACATCTTCTGGTTGACAGTACTTCGCAGACATCTGCTGACTGACAGTGCTTTGCCCATGGTAACAGCAGCTGCACTGTGATGAGCAGCCAACGGCTCTGCATTGCTCACATCGCCATCAATGCTGTGCGCTCGCACTCGTATATGATCAACCGCTTCAGCTTCATTACAAAGCCACTGGCGTCCTGTGCTAGGATGGGCTCCAACTCTGACTCCAGGGTATCTACAGGCAGACAAGCAGGTGCAACAGGTCAAACATGCAAGTTGTGTGGGGTGAAGCCGCCTGAGCCGCAACTTCTGCCAGCAGCAGCCCATGCTACTGTGAGGACTCTGGCAGTCGCCAGTCAACTCCCAGTCTGTTCTGGCCCCTTGCTCGTGCGAGAGACAGAGACAAACTGCAGGCCGTCTCAATTACACAGTCGGATTCAGAATAATGCTTGCTGCAGTAAGTCAGCTGATACAGTGCATGTGTCAAAGACTGAAGCACAGAAAACACACGAACATGATATGATGGCTACTAAGTCTCACAGCACTGTGAACTGCATATTGTATTCGTCAATGCCAAGGAGCGTCACAGATCTCCAGGTAATCATATCAGCCGGGGCTGTCCTGGTGAGCGACAGCCACTGGTAGCTGCAGCCAACCCAACTGAACCTGCAGCTTTTGAACTGACTGTTGAGCGGCAAGCAGGACTCTGTTGTATTGCAGACAGGACTATGGAATGCGCAGCCCATCTGCAAGCCTGACTGCAGATGCGGCCTGACACTGATGCAGGGTAAAGCCCGGATGCCAGTTCTCAGATGCTGAAGCAGACACTCGACAGTGGAGTCACCAGAGATCAGCAACACACCCTCCAACCTACCTTTGCTTGCATCAACAAAGCAACAGTCTGGTTATACCCTGCCACCGCACTACTTCCAACCAACTTTGCTGGAGAATGCATGGAAGAGCTAAGGCACAAACAAAAGCTCTTGATCACTTGGTAATCTATCAACACCCTCGAGCTGTTTCCACAACACGCTATCATGCTAAAAGCTAGATTTTTGACATGCTGAGATCATGTTGGCCATTGAAAGGCACCACCACAGCTGTATGCACAAGCTTGACGTGGGTATATTGGTGAAGTTGCGGACCCCTTTGTCGGAGGTACTTTGTCCACCACACACACTGCTTCAAGTATACGACAAACAAGAAAGGTAGTGATCATAGCATTTGATCTGTACTCACCTGCGCTAACTTGCTTGCGGACATTAGCCATGATGAATTCCACCAGGTCCGGCTCCTCCATGCCCACCAGCTCAGGAACCTTCTTGCTGACCCAAGCAGTGATGTTTTTGAGACTACTGTCATTCATGAACTGCCAGCGCACAGGGAACCTGTGTATGCAATGGAAGACACATGGAAGCCAGTGTGGGCATGTGTTGAAGCTTCAACACAAGGTGTCCTAAAAGCACAAGCAGGGCATCGTGACATCGGTACGTAAACTTTTCAAAACTGCAGAGAGATCAACAAGGGTACTCATAGTACAACACGGCCTTTGCAGGAATACTTACGCATGCAAAGCCTCCCTAGTGTTGGGCAGGGTATCCATCCATTGGCGCAAGAAGGCCTTGCGGCTGGCAACATCCAACCCGGCCGGGTAAACTGGAACAGTACCATCGTCTTGCTGTTGTCCTGCTCCAGCCTGGTGACTCGCTGCAGCTGCTGCTGCTCCAGCTGCCGCTGCTGCTACTGCTGCACTATGATCTTCTACTGCCCGCATTTCTTCATCTGTGTACTTGATGGGCACAAGCTTGCGCCTCTTGTTGCTGTCATCATCATCTTCGCCAAACAATGCACTGACAGCAGACTGTCGACCTTTCCTACTTAGCAAGCTGGTGCCTATTGCTGCTGGACGGGCAACAGGTCCAGGCTGTGCATGTACATGGTGCGCAGGAGACACCCCTGCTGATACTGGAGTTGACCCTGCAGCAACTGCCAACATCGCCTGGTATATCTCGTCCTTAGTGTCTACTACTGGCTTGTGTTCTTGCTGGTGCTGATTAGGATCTGCTTGCACTGTCTGCTGCTGAAGATCCTGCTGTGACTCCTGCTGAACATCTTCGGCTGCGCTTCTGCTGGGAGACGCTTGTTCCTGCTGCAATGCCTCCTTGGCTGCTAACTCGGCCAACTCCTGCTGCTCCTTGCGGCGATCAGCCTCATCATCAAATATTTCTCGCTGCCGCCGCTTCCGACGCTCCTCTGTTCTGCGACTGCAGCAGCAAAGGGTAGCAGCCATGAGACCTTGAAAACGCGCTCAGCAACGCTGCATTCTTCCAGAATGAAGCACAGAGAGTTGTCCAATGACAACACTGAAGCACAAGGTGATCTGGGAACCTGCCAGGGGGCCATGTGCTCATCGTTAGCCACAGGTGTAGCCCAGGTAATCCTTGCCTGCTGCATTCAGCAAATGTTGCAGCTGGCAGAAAACAGTACAAGTACTCACTGATGCCGCAGTGACCGCCTTTGCCAGGGTTCAGTCTCGTCGTCAGACTCCTTGGCTTCTACATCAGCCTTGATGAAGCGTGCCCTCTCACGTTCAGCATCTTTCTGTCTATCCTTCTCCCGCTCACGGTCACGATCCTTCTCCCTGCAAGAAACAACCGGCGAGATCATGGGAAAGCAGGCACATGTCACTTGGGTTTTACCAGGAAGGCTCTCTTGGAAGGACCTGCAGTCTGGCAGGTTTGTTGGCGTGAGGACACTCACAAGAAAGGATATGCAAACTTTGAAGGCAGCAACAGCTGCAGCGCTTGAAACGAGCCATGGTGCCCAGAGGATGCTCTAGCTGACAAGCCATACAGCCTGCATGGACCTGGTAACATACCAGTAACAATTGCAGCACAGAGGTTGTTCCACAGCACAGCACCAGGGTGCTGTGGTACTACAAGACACTCAAATAGGTACGTCAAGGGCTGCTGCAAACTGCATGTGCAAACCATCAACCAAAACACAACTGCATACTGCATGAGCTGTTGATGCAGACAGTGATCTACGCCAGCATTACATTGGAGTTCAGTTAAGAGACAAAGTAAGGGCGTATCACTGGCTGTAGCACAGGCAGGCCATACCCTTGCTAGACGCATCACAACATCAGCATACGGATCTGCCTGCAGTGACTGCTGAACCATTCAATCATTGACCCATCAGCTGAGCCTCTTCTGTGCTTTTGGCAAAGGCGATACTGTTGTTGAGCAAATGCTGGCACTGCCACCCACACCACCAACCTCTCGTGTCGTTCCCAGAAGTCCAAGCGACGCTGGTACTCTCGCTCATCCCGCCTTCGTTGATCATCCTCGGCCCGCCTCCTGCGCTCCCTTTCACGCTCAAACTCTGCCTCCATAGCTCGTTCACGAGCAGCCTCATGGTTTGCACCAGCAGCTCGCCGACGTTCATCTGGACAAATGGACAACAGGCAGCAGACGATAAGTGGCGCCAGCACAACAAGGATAGCAAGGGGCACCACCAGTGAGTTGCTGCAAGTTCTAAAAGCACATAGACTGTGCTGTGAAGCCCTTGTGTGATATGCTGACAGTGTGCCAGGAGGGCCCACAACTAGAGCAGTACTGCCAGGATTCTCACCAAGCTCTGATGGTGGCGGGGCATGTGGCTTGTCCTCCTGCTTATCTCTGTCTGCAGCCTCAGGAGGTGGTGTGGATCTACCACTGACAATGCCCATGATGATCGCTAGTGCTAGATCATCAGTTGCCTGCTCTTGGGCAGCTTCATCTACATCGGGTTCTTCTTCCTGCTCCTTGTTTCCATCTGCATCACCATCCTGCTTGTTGTCATCAGAAGCCTGCAACACAAGCATACAGCACATGGACACAGTAGGTAGCAGCAAGGAGGGCTGAGGTGCCGGTGTTGTATGCAACGGTCAGTACACTTCTAGACTGCTGCATTGCACACTACACACCTTTTGACCAAAGAATGGTCGCTGAATGTGCAATGTACAGATCAGATGAGTTTATCTGTCATCAATGGTGCACATCGCCAACTAGCACGCTGAGATGCGTGTCCAAGTCATCCGGTCCCCATTCACCTTCTGTTCCTCTTCGGCCTTTTTCTTTGCCTCTCGTTCTGCTCGATCCTGCTCTTTCTGTCGTCGCCGAGCATCTTTCTGCTGCTCATACCTGCACAGCACAGTCGTGGTGCACAAGGTCAGTGACAACTTGCTGGCCTTCCAACATATTGAATGTCCACCACTTCGAGCCTTGGATTCCATCTGTGAACCACGCAAATGAATCTATTGCAGCAACTGTCCTGTATTCTTCTTCTGAAGCTGACATTGGGAGACTTACCATACTAAGTACTTCTGTGTCGCTGTGTTGGGCTTCAGAAGCAGCTCCTGGCCATCCACCTTGAGGTTGTTCAACAACCTCAGAGACCTAAGCGCACCTTCACCATCTTCATACTCACAAAATCCAAACCCCTTGCTTTGCCCTGATGGCTCTTTTACTGGGTTCCAGCTCTTGATTGTGCCGCAAGCCTCTAGTAGCTCCCTTATCACCGGATCAGGTATACTAGCTGCAATCTTTCCTACATACACTGTGGTTGCCCTTGGAGGCTGAACCCCTGATGGACTTGTTGGCATTGTAGGAAAGCCACCCGGGCCGCCCATTGGCGGCATGTTCAGGGGTGGTGGTCCTGCGCAGCAACATCAACACGCTAACACTGGCTGCTGCATAAGACACGTCTGCAAACAGATCACACAATTGGAAGCAAGACCAAATACGGAAGTGAATGTGCCTGTCAGTGCCATGGAGACCTAGAAGCGGATGACTCATAATTACTCTGCAGAGGTCAACAGTATTTATGCTAAGCCGAGTTCTTCAATGCGCACACTCACCGTTTCTGTACATAACAGGCCGTGGCATCAGTCCTGGCCCAACCATTCCAGGGCCCCCCATCATCCCTCCAGGAGGGGGATACCCCCCTGGCCCACCTGCCAAGCACAAACAAAGCCCAGCTCTTAGAGCATTTCCAAGTGGCAGATACTGTTCTCGCAGCAGTATGTACATGATATCATCGCACATACAGAGACTCGCTGAGACGCACCATTGGTCAACCTGCCAAGCAGTAAGGTGCTTGTGCTGCAAGCTAGGTTCGTCGTCAGCTGCCTGCAGTCTGCACTCACCCATGAAAGGAGGTCTGCTGGCTGGCCCAGGGCCCATTCCAGGTCTGGGGCCGTAGCCATATGGGGGTGGAAAGTTATCCATCAACGAGCCCTGGCCGGTCAGCCCCGCTATGAGCTGGAGCACCAAGACAGAACGAACCTTTAGATCCTATAACTCAGCCAACGCTTTCGCATGCAAGCAGGCAATAGTGTGCAATGAAATCGAAGAAAAGGACCTGCTGCTAAGAGGCGTTCTCAGCAAATCATCAGCTGTGCGAGAACAGGATAGAAGATCAAGTGATCTGCTGTACAACAAGCATCACAACCTCCAAACACAGCACACTGAACATAGCAGTCGGTGTAACACAGAGACGAAGAGACTTGGCGGACCGCAATAGCGGTCCTGTCCACTGCCCTTCCTGAGAGTTTGTTGCGACCGACATATAAATGGTGCTGCCGATGCAAGTATGTATGTTCGCAACCACCAAGGGCATTCGAAGCAGCACTGGCTCTGAAGCCCTGCCACGGTTGTTGTCAGTTCAGCACACTCTCATGCAGCTCTGGCAAAGCTTAGAATGTAGAAGGGGCTGCAGAAGGACTTGTTGTCAAACGTACTGGCAACCCTGCAAGGGCCATCAACACAGCCTGCCTAGTGTCGCCGAGCAGTAAGCAGCCTGGTTGCAGCAGTCACGGCTGATTTGAAAGGCTATCTGTGTTCAAGGCCACAGGAAGCTCCATCACTGCAACAACGCTCTACGAAGACCAGTTACTGCCGCTACAGGCCTCATCATTGTTTGTGCAGAGGAGACAGTCTCCTACTCCATGTGACATATGCACCACACCATGCCCTACTGGCTTGCACCCAACATAGCAGTCCAAAGTGTTTTATGTACCCAAGAGCGTCATGCAATGATATAATAAGCCCGGGGCAGTTTCCCACAGCCAAGCGCCTTGACTCTCCAGTGCCTGACAGCCAGCTCAGCTACTCACACCAGTGCTTTGAGAACGAGAGTTGGCTCATGCGGCAAACTGAATGTAATGCTGGCTGATAAAGTTGAGCAGTGGCTACTATTGAAGGGCCGCCACCCAAAAGGAAGAAGCGTCAGGCCCACAATGCAGGTTATGCTAGCCTAGCCAGACTCGGGGACTGTTGGAATGTCTCCTGCTTTTCAAAGGCTGCAGCGTGCTCAGTACCACTAGTAGCAGCTATTGCTTTTTCATTCATCAGCATTGCTTTCACTTTGCTGCATGAGCCAAACTTTCTTTCTTACTAGTAGCAGCCCTGATCGCTGTTGCATGCGACTTGCAGCAATTGCTTGTTTTGAAAGGAAAGAGTAATGTTTTGTCAGCCAGCATTGCGTTTACATGGCTGCATGAGCCAGGCTCTCTTCACTTGCACGCTTGCTGCATGAGCATGTGTAAACGAGTTGGCCATGCAACAAGCAAGTAGTCACTACTTGCTATTACGGTAGAAGCAACACCCACTGCGGCCACGAGCCCCTGGGGATCAAGACCTCAGCTGGCTGAGCCAGCCATACCACAATATGCCTGATACAGCTGAAGCATATAAATGTGTTTGCTTGTCAGTTCTGTGCTTGCTGCAGCTGCCTTCTGTCTTTCCACAATGCTGCTGCTTGTTGTGCACCTTGTAACAACTAATGCAGAGAGGCAACACACAGTCCCCACACCTTACGCAACTGAGAAAGGCGTCTTGCATGCTGCATGCCTAACTCATGTATAAGAAACATAGCAAAGCTCATGTACATAGAGTACTGGATTTGCATTACCAGTGTGACACTGAGAGGGAGCAATGGGTTAAGTGTCCAGAGCCCGCTGCAACGTGAATTGTCCTGCTGAAGAGAACAACGACCCCGGAATTTTGTACATTCAGCAGTAAGTACCATCGATTTGCTGCATGAGCCAGATCCTTCTGTCACAAACAAACCGCCTTCTGCCAGCTGACTTGAGGGGCATACAGCACGCACACCCACACCAGTAACAGCTACGATTGAAGTGGTTCCAGGCGACAAGGGCTGCACTCAGACCTGTTTTGCTGTGCATCGGACCCCCTTACGCACGTGCCTCCCATCAACCACACTCATCAAGCAGCAACCGCTGACAGTCGGGCAGTGTTCTGCTGACTGCGGGATGCCGCTTGTATCAGAGCTCTGCTTACTACATATGTACAAGTCACGAAACATGTCACTACTGCCCATAGTGTTTACGCTCCAGGCCAAACAGATTTGTTGGTTACACCATGGTCCAGGCGGTCGGGAAGCACCGCCTGTCTGATGTTGTGCATACCATTGTTCCTTATAGCGATGTTAGCTGGCGGCGGGTATGATCGGCATTCCAAGGTGGCCCCGCTGTCAGGTCGACGACAAACCAATCGGCGCGCTTTGGGCTGCATGGCACCGACACACTCTCATTGTGCTGCGCAAGGCAATCATAAGGTCAGCTGGTTAACCGGCGAGAATTGCATGTTACATTGCACAGTTGCTAAAAATTGCGCAACCATCGCCCTCAGCCGAGTCTGTCACTTGGTCCGTAAGGTCCTTATGCCCTTGTATGAGTCCGGAGGGCTGACATCTAATATATTATAGTCCTATATCGCACACCAGCCAAGCCCTTGCTGCTGCGGCAAGAGCTGACACTGGCGAATGTGCTGCAGCTGCGGTGCTCGTTGCATGTAGCTGTCCAGCTGTACCTGACAGCACGTCTAGAAGAGATTTTACCTAGATCAGTCAGGTGCAGCCTTGATACGGGTGCACAGGAACTGGCTTACGTTTAGGTTCAGGCACATCCGGAGCTTGGGCACCTTGGTGCTGGCAGTGTCCATCACTCGATCGAGTATATCAAATTTACCATCTTTAGAGACATACTCTTTTACTCCGGCGCCAGGATCAGGACAGGCAGCACATCAACATGTCGGCAAATGCAACTCGGACCAGCATGTCTCTGGCTCCATCAGACGGCGGTGTCATTCATCAGATGTGGATACCATGCGTGGTCTTTGCACACATCTTTGCTGGGTACTTCTTGATACGTATGCTCACTGTGATGTATCCCAAAGCCTGGGCAGACATCAAGCGCAAGTTGTTCTGCAGAGGCTCCTTGAAGGATCAGCAGGTGCATGCAGCCAAAGGTGGGTTCTTGTCATTGATAAATGATTCATAATTGAGAGCAAACAGGTTCACTAAGAGGCAGAATAGGCTTTAATTCGCATCAAAGACTTGTGCCTGGCAGCATGAGACATTAGCAAGACATGCACTGCTTCTAGGTCAACACAGGATACGAGGTGCCACTAGCCTGTATGCGAGATTTGAGAAGCAGCTATGTTGTTGAAGTGTGAATCACATGTAGGAGCTCTAGCAGCAAGCAGGTTGATGGCGATGTAGGTGCCTGCTTGCAACTTGAACGTTCATTTTGTCTACCGACTTTGTAAGAAATAGTTGTATGTCCTGTAGGTGGCAAAGCAGCTGTAGCAGCCTCACCAAAAGCAGATACACGACGCACGTCAGATCAGGACAAAGGCCGGCCTGTTGAAGCAGCTGCGGATGCAATAGCAGTCAGAGATGCAGGTTCTGGTCCAGACGACACGCCGTTTGGTGCAGTCACGCAGATGTATGGCAACCTAGAAGATGAAGAAATGGGCCTGCCAGCTGACTCCTCAGTTCAAGGTATGCGGTCTGGCTGCTTATCTATGCATCAGGTAGCCATGTTTGGTGGAAATATGCCCCGAGTACTGGCAGCAGTGGATCACAGCTTTTGTGTGCAGTCACTATTGTTGAGGGATGATATAGCTTTGCCGATATCGTAAACTTCATGGCACTTTCTATTGCGCTGTTGACGACATCGGCAAAGCTATGATATGCATGCCAAGGCGTAGATATGCTTGTGCTCTGCAGGTGGTAATGGTGCTTCTGTGCCCACGCAACACTCTCAACTGCTCATGCGGCGTTTGACAGTCACGTTAAAGCCGATAGTCATGGAGTGGCAAGACGTGGGATGCAGCTACAACACAAGTGGAGGACTGAAGACAGTGCTCAAGGTTGGTGGTTGCAGTGCGTCATGAGATGGGAGCTTCAGGAGTCAGACAGGCGTATGTGACAGAAGCCGGTGGCAAGAAACAGAACCCATGCTGGCATTGTTGCCATGTTGGTTCAACTGGCAGAAGAAGTTTCCTGTCCTGTGATTCTGCTGTTTCACCCTGATAGTTCTTTGCAGAGTTCACCCCGCATTGAGGTATCAGGGGTTTGCCATGCAGGGCCAGCCATTCCCTGCGCTTCCCCTTCTAGTACAGTTTGCCTAGCATCCTGCAGACAGCCTGTATCAAACAGTGCGTGTCCGACTTGGTGTTATCTGCAGGGTGTGTGGGGCCATGCCAACCCCGGAGACATGCTTGCTCTCATGGGCCCCTCAGGTGCTGGCAAGTCCACACTGATGGACATCTTAGCGGGCAGGAAGAGTGTGGGCAACCTCACTGGAGCAGTACTGGTGAATGGCCGGCCCAGGAAGCAGGCAGCATTTGCTCGTAAGACAGCGTATGTGCCGCAGGTAAGTGTGGTGGGAGAAGTGCTGCACATGACTGTTTCAATGTCTGAAACCCCAACAGTCAAAACCCCAACAATTAGAGCTGTTTCAACCCCACAAGACCACTTTGTGCAGCCCCCGTGGCTGTGTCTTCATGTCAGCCCCAATGACCAGACCAAGGATTGTTGACTACACTTGGCAGTTGTGCTTGAGACCCATCTGGTTTCTACATGAAGCAGACTCAACAACGGTGATGTTGGCGTCATTGCAGGATGATAACTTCATGCCCACAATGACTGTGATTGAGACCTGCTCATACTACGCCACACTAACACTGCCCCGCTCCTGGAGCAAGCAGACAGTCAGGGAAAGGATCAGGGAGGTGTTGGCTGCCATGGGACTGAGCCAGACTCTGAACACTTTGGTAAGGACTTGGGTGCCAACAGTCAGCTACTCCAGCTTTGTTGCGTGTGGCTTACTTACCCTGAGCTGCTGGTTGACCACATAGTGTACGCAAACCGCCCTAACGCAGGTCAACAGTAGATGGATGGGCAGGAACACGCCATTTCTCTTGCTGTTCCTTGCACATCTGCAAGTGGGTGGGAGGTAGAAGCAGCTCCTAACCTACCCTGTCACCTCCTGCCATGCATGCAGGTGGGAGGCACACTCCCAGGAGGCATCATCTTGCGTGGCTTGTCTGGTGGAGAACGCAAACGTCTGTCGATTGCCACTGGCATCATGTCCACACCCTGCATTGTGTTCCTTGATGAGCCGACGTCAGGTCTGGATAGCTTTGCTGCGCTGAGTGTTATGAGCTACATGAGGAGCATGGCTGCTGGTGGTCAGACAGTGGTCAGCTCAATTCATCAGCCACGTGCTGCTATCTGGGCACTGTTTGACAAGGTAGGTCGCAATGCTGTGTTGGTCTTGCTTTGGGACACGACAGGCTGTGGGCTTTGCCAGCATTTTGACCTGTTGTGTCGTAGTGCTTATCTTGGTTGCGATGATTGTGTAGCGTGTCAGAAGCAGCGGCGCCATTATGAGGCAGCCCAGCAGCTGATGGTGACTGCACACACCTTGCTATGGCAAGGAGGACACTGCTGTGCCGGCAGCATGTCACTAAGGTGGTATCTGCATCGCATAAGCAGCCTGTCAAGTCGAAAGGTAAACGGCGGGTACACTAATGTCATGTCAGTAATTCTGCCTTCCTTCCTCTATGCAGGTTACTCTGCTGTCAATGGGACACCTTATGTATTTTGGTGGCCGTGAAAACCTGGTGCCTTGGTTCACAGACGGCTGCGGCGACCCGTATGACCCAAAGATGCATGGTCTGGACAGCGACTGGGTCATGGACTTGGTCAACATTGGGTTCAAGAAACCTGAGGTGTGTATGCAGTGATCTATGGGTGTCCAATCTCAAAGTGTCACGCCTGTCATCTGCATATACGGTCCCCAGTAGAAAGCTTCTTAGCATGTTTGTTGAGGGTCTGTCTTGGTATGTGTCATCACAGCTAAGCAGGTGTATAAGCAGGCAGTGTGAAGGCAGTGCAGTCTGGCAGTGCTAGTAAGTTGGCTGGCTCTGTTTCTTGTTGCAGGCTCTCTTTGGCCGCATGATCAACACCATGGACGAGTTGGAGACTGCTTCATCTACCTTCCGCAAGCACTACCTGTCAAGCCCTCATGGGCACACCGCCATTCAGGGTCTGACACCTTACAGTGGCAACCATCAGGCAGTGGTGGCTGCAGGGGTTGCCGGGCATGATGGAGGTGCCACTGAGGCTATGAAGCTGGATGGTGAGCAAGAACCAGCTCTTGTTCTGCAAGGACACAACAGTTGACGGGCTGATAGTCATGATGTGTATAAACAGGTCCATCAGCATCAGCAGTGAAGCCCTCCTGTAGTAGGAATCAATAAGAAGCCACTGATAAAGCAGCAGAAGGTATATTATCTACTTGCTCTTTCTGCTCTGCAGGCAGCAACACCAACCTTGCCAGCATCAACCGCATGCTGGATACAGTTGAGGAACATAGTGAGGCTCAAAGCAGGGGGCTGTGTGGCCTGGGTGCACCTAGGATCAGCAAGACTTCAGCAAGCTGGTTCACACAGTTCAGGTGAGCAGAATATGTTTGCTTGTTTGCCAATTTAATGGTGGATAGTAGGCTGTATAGGTGTGATCATGGCTGGACTGTTCTCATTGAACCTCCAATGCCTTTTCAATGTACACATGAAAGTATGGGCTCAAGATATGGCTGCCCTCAGTTGTATGTTTACTTGCATCAAGTGCTACCAGTGCTGTCAGAGGAGCTGACTTGCTGATTTGCATGTCTTGTTTTCCCTATGTAGGGTGTTGTTGTGGCGCGAATTCCTGTCAATCACTCGCAACCCTGCTGATGTGGCCGGTCGCTGCTTGATCTTCTGCTGGCTTGCAATCTTCGTTGGCCTCATCTACTACAACCTGTCCAACTCTGTGGACTCCCTACGCTCGCGTCTCAATGTGTTGTTTGTGGAGCCTGTCATCCTTCTCCTGCTGCCATATGTGTACATGTCTCTGTACACTGCCGACAAGCAGTACTACATCGCTGACAGCAGCGCCAAGCTCTACCATCCAAGTGCATACTACCTGGCAAAGCAGATGGCAGTCATGCCGTTTGCCATCCTGAATGTGCTGCTCTTCAGCTTCACACTGTATGGCTTGGCTGGCCTAAGGCATGAGGGATATGCTGTTGGCATGAACGGGTTGATGAGTGTTCTGATGTACCTAATTGCTGCACAGGTGAGTCTACTGCTATCCGTAGTGATGCCAACTCCCATTATCACCATGTTGACCATCTTCATGAGCTGCAACGTATTGCTGTAATGTCTGTGCGGATGTAGCACTTCTAAATAACCCCTGGACTTTGTGAGGTTTGAATGAGGCTAGGCGTAACATGCAACTTCTGCTCACTTTCCTGTGTCATTCTTGTTACCGCAGGTCCTTTCGTTTGCCGCAGTTGTGACTCCTAATCAGGATCTTGCCTTCATGTTGGCTATCGCTTGGACAGCCATCAACCTGCTGCTGAGCAACTTCATGGTTCGCTATGTGGACATGAGCCAGGGCTGGTTCAGCCAGTTAAGGTGAGGATTGTGCTTGAATGTGAGATATGTTTGAGACACACCTGTATCGCATCATACGCAACCACCCTCCCTGTCGCAGAGTCTGTCTGGCTGTGGAGTGAGCAGGTCTTTGCCAGCTTTTCACATGACCTGGGCTATCACCTTTACTGCAAACATCCGTTACAAGTATTATCTTCTACTGCTAGCGATGTGCTGATGTTATGTGAATGCTTTGTTATACAGGTACATATCTGCCATGGGATATGGCTTTGAGGGCTACACTCGCGCAGAGTTCCGCGGCGTCACATACAGTTGCTCTGGTGGTCTGGCCCCGACTATCATCGCCTACATTCCATCCTTCCTGCCAAACACTACCCAGATCAACAGCCCCATAGTCAGAAACGCTCTCAGCAACCCAGGTGCTGACTGTGTCGTGAACCTTGATTCTATTTTGGACTATTTTGAGTTGTTCAGGCCATTCTGGGAGGTTGTTGTGATTCTTCTGGGCTACCTTGGCTTCTTCCACATCATCACCTACTTGGGCTTCCTGTGGCTCACCAAGAAGGAGAAGCGCTGAGCAACCTACACACGCACCAGCAGCATGCGGCTGAGAGCTCATCCTTGAGTCCTGTACCAAGGGACACTGGGCGATTGAGTGCGTTTTGATGTGTGAAAGCGTAGCAACCCAGGCTGACAAGCTCTGGCTGCTAGGGTTTGCGGCATGCGTTCCCTGTGTAGTTATAGTAACCTTCTGATACAATACGGCGGTCAGGGGGCATCCAGAAGAGTGGTATGTAGTGGCAGTGGTACGATGTGGGTATGATGTTTTTTGCATGAGCATGCATATTGACCAGAAGAATTTCAGGCCCCTTATGCTGTTGGTAGTCTAAGGCATCAGGTCTGAACAGGGTATGTTGAGAAGTTGCTCAAAGGCGTTTAGGGCACTCCAGGCCATATTGTACACTACTGACGGTTGTCTGCAAGCCTGAGAATTCTACAGGCTGTCTCAGTCTTGCATGCATACGCAACATGGCCATGTTATCACATTTAGTTGACTTGCAGGGGCATTGACGTGAATGTACAGTTGGGGTATGTAAGTATTGACAAGAGTCCGGGCAGTTTGGGAGCCTGCTGTCAGGGCGTTGAAACATGTGTCCAGGTTGCAGCAATTGCTTGTTGCGGTGTTGATAACTCTTGTACATGAACATTCAGCATATCT
>LWCB01006284.1:0-12622 GCA_001630525.1 Coelastrella sp. M60 | reverse complement strand
CTGTTGTACTTCTACATCAAACACTTCTGCTGTGCCCTCTGGCACACAAAAGGGGCAGGGCAGCTGTGTTGGTGCAGAGGGCAGCACCAGGTTGACAGTCCTCCCAGACACCCGTGAACCCCTCCCTCCTCTCCGAGGTCCCAAGGCACTAGCCCTCAGCTGCAGGCTGCTAGCAGCAGTATGCAGGAAGCTGGCCAGCTTGCCTGCACTTCCACTAGTGCCTGCAGTACCTGCTGAACCACCTGGCTTGGGATCATAGCCACCGCTAGCCGCTTGTGCCAGTGCTTGTCGGCTGTTATTGGTTCTCCTAAGAAGGCTGATGTGGTTTCTTGTTGTCGCCTGACCACGTGCTGGGCATGACAGTGCATCATCACTTGCTGATGTACAAATGGTAGGAACAGCCACAGCCAGCTCTGAGCCAGCCTCAGATGTCCTTCTTCCAGGGATACATACAGGTTGTGAGTGCTGTGCAGCTGCTGCCGCAGTGGCTGCTGCAACAAGTGTGGCATTGGCTGATGCTGCTACTGCTTCCACTGCTGCAGCATCTTGTACTAATGCTGACAAGGCTTCACCTGCTGTAGGTATGGAATTTGTTGCTGCTAGGCTGCTGGCAGCATCATTGACAGTTGTGAAACTGCTGCTAATAGATAGAGGTCTTGGTGAACTGCCAACAACCAGCTTGCTAAGCTCTGCAGACGCTGCGACTGAAGGCGTTCCTGCTGCAAGTGGCACATGCTGTGGCCGCTGCATTTGATCTGCAACCACAGCTTCAAATGGGCTAACGTGAGAATGCACTTCTTGTCTTGTTGCCTGCAGGCCTTGTGCTGTCTTTACTGAACTGGATGGCAAATGACGTCCGGGGTGCAGGTTGGCGGCAGGTACGTCGTGAGAAGGAGTACCGGGGCTGACTGCTTTTGCGGCAGCTGCTGCTCCTAGGGACGTCCATTCAGCTACTACTGCTGCTGCCAGAGACGCCTCGCACACAATCTGGCCACCTTGTGCACAGATTGCCTCTAACCTACATGTAACTATAAACAATTGTTGTTGATTGCTGACTTGATATACGTCAGGTCAAGTTGAGGGGCTAAGCTTGAGCTTTGCAATCTCTGATCAATGACACACTATGCAGCAGCTGATTGCACCCCATCATCACTGACCTACCGTGCTGCCATGTTGACTGCGTTTCCATGATAGTCCGCTCTGCCTTGATGGTCTGGTGATACTGACTGGGGGACACCACTGCAAACACCCATCCTGAACAACACAGCATAACACGTCGCAGCGCAGTACAATGCAGCGAGCACAACATCAGCAGCAAGGGGAGGATCATTGCGATAGAGCAAGCCAAACTTTACAGACATTCAAGCTCCTTGCCCAGCAACTGCAAGGGAGGCAGTGGCAAACGTGGGTTGATAGGAAACTCCAGCTGTTTCAGGTGAGGTGAAACACTGTCTTTGTTGAACACTAACACACTTACTTGACGCGTGGACCTCTGAACAGCGGCCGGCATTTTGCAGTGTCACACATCTGTACTGGCACAGAATAACGCTGGACACCATTCCCAAAGGTCCAGATGCCATGCCCAGTTTGGGCGGTTGCTGCAGGTGCAGCTGCTGGTGTTGGTGCCAAGGCACCGGCCCACTGACCTGGGTCCTGAAGAGGCTGGGCGGAGTCAATGACTTTGCCTGGTCTCTCAAGCAGTGAACTTGGCCAGTCTTGCCATAGCAGGACCTCTTGCACCAGCAGACACCACTCTAATGCAGCCTGCGATCCAGCAGAGCACCAGCAGCCACTCACTGTTACAGATCTCTCCAACAATGCAGACTGTGGACACAGGAAGCCATGAAGCGATTCTATCCATAACAACTGCATCTGTGGGCGCTCACTCTTGGGCTGTTGAAGGCCAACATGTACTTCATGTCTCCTCCCAGATCCCTGCACAAGTAGCCGGCAGCTTGCTGTGCGGTGTCTCCATTGCCTGCAGCAGCCCCCACAGGCCCTTCAGGCGTCTGTACAAATGCCATGAGGCACTCCCTGATGACCTTGCTGACGATGCCAGAGACCTGAGCAGTCAGCTTGGGGTTCGTGTCCATACCCAGCCTGTTGCACATCAGACAGCAGTACACGCACGTGTCAGAAGGTGTTGTGCGTGACACACTGCTTTGCAATGAGTGCTATCACTTGAATGCAAACAGAAGGTGGTCGGTTAACACAAAGCTCTGTTGTCTACCTGCTGGCCATGGTCGCTTGCAGGGAGGTTGAATCAGTGCACACTACACTCTCAAGTACCAGAAGTTTGCAGCATGGAGGGGGTGAGTAGCCATGGATGCGTGTGGACATCTCATGACTCACTTGACTTTTGGCATCAGCACTGAGCAGAAAACGAAGGTGACAGCATCATCAGCAGGGTTCTGCCTGTATGCAACAGAAACTGGCAGACTCCCTGCCTCCAGCGATCTGCTGTCTTTGCCATGCCTTGAGGAGGCCATCTGTTGCAGCTGAAGTTCTTGCTGCTGTTGCTGGCGCCCTCGCCGCCCCTGGTACACTGCTGCCATTCCTGGTGACATTGTCGCCAATCTAGGTTCTGAGGTGCCTTCCAACTTGTCACCTGCCTGGTGGCTGTCAACAGAAGGACCTCCAGTGTTGCCTATGATGCCAACTGCCCTGTCGCCAGCTCTCTGGCCAGCAACACCAAAGAGCAGACCGCTGTCGCTGTTATTGCCGTGTCTCAGGTTTGCTGCAAAGATAGGTTGCTGCAGGCCTGAGTCCAGGGTCGCTCTATTTGCTGCTGCTGGTGCACAGAAGTAGGGCAAATCATGACACCTTGATCCATTCTTTAGGGTGAGGCGGTTGCCAAAGATGTGTGCTCTGTCAACAAGCCTAGGAGAGAGCACTTGGTACAGTCTCAAGCAGGCATTCTGAGGACTAGCTCTGTCATTTGCTGCTGCAGGGTTCACATTTGCACCAGACGCTGCTGATGCGGTGGTGCCTGCAACACGTGTGCCTTCCTGTATCCGTTGCAAAGTGCCAGAGCTTCTTCTTACAGCAGGTGGGCCATGGTCTGCACCGGCCATAGTCAGATCCCCAAGCCATGTTGAAGCTGGTGTTGGATTGCCACCCTGGACCTTGTTGGCAGCTGTATCTGGGTCCTTCAAAGATGTCCCAGGGTCTCTGAGCTGTGTAGCCTTGTTTGCTGAAGAAGGCAGCTCGGGAAGAGCCAGCGACAGATCTTTTGTTGAACATGGAGTAAAACCTGGAATGCTGTAGAGACCCATATCCAGCACCTGGGCCTCAACAGCCAGGGACATGCTGTGCCTGCAGCCAGTCCAACCATCCAACTAGCACCAGTGTTGACACCAGACAGCTATTACAGTATGCTGCAACAACACACAGCTGCTCACACTGATACCCTTTGTCATTGCAAGTTGAACATGGTGTGCATTTGCAAAATGTGGTTACTTGAACAGCGCAAAAAGCAGTTGCATACCTAGCGACGATCTTGGCCAGCCAGCCACGAGGTGTCCCCCATCCTGTGACCCGATTGGACCGCCTGTAGCCATTGGCTCCGACCTGCCCCAACTCCTCAAGCCTGCAGGCAGACGTGTGGCTATGAGTGTGCACCAGCAAGCTGGATATGTAATTGAACTTGTGGCATGAAGATGGCTCACATCTGCACCCACAACAGTGGTGCCGCAAGTACAGAAGAGCCAGGCAGCAAACCAGCAGCATGTTTCAAACCACTGCCTCAATGCTACCGGTGACAAAGAGATAGTGCGGCTGTTGGGCAAGGCAGCATGCCATGTCTTACCGGTCCTTCACAGCTCTAAATGTTGCACTGTCCACAAGCAGCTGTCCACCAAGAGCAGCATCCGATACCACACGTGCGACCTCAAGTACCCTGGAACTGTACACATCACGCTCCTTGTCACCAAGCAGACCAGATGCAATACCCATTCTGACTCTCAAACCAGGTATCAGATCACTGATTGTGGCTACCTTTGAGGGATGCTGATTGCGTGCCTGGTAATCAGATGGTAATCTGTGTAGAGCAGTGAGCGCACCAACATCCACAGGCTCAAAGGCTTGCTCAATTTGCCCTGGAGCAGTGGCAAGAAATGGGCACAGAGACAGAGGACGTCCTGAGGTCAGAGGGAGGAGAGAAGAATGCGCTCAGTGATATGTGACACAGGCACAACTCGAAGGAGGCGTGCATTGTTGTCAAACTACCTATCCCGCCAGCCTGCACTGCCACCCTCGCCTACACCCTGTGGTGCTGCAGATGGTCATGCGTTTGAAACGTGCATGCTTTTTGTGGCTAGGTATCCTCGCACTAAACCTGTGTTTCTTGTACTTGCAGGTAGCCTTGTGATCATGTACAGCTAGCAGCAGCAAAGCCCCAGGCACTTTGTGTACTGCTGATGTGACAGCTTCTGCTAGACTCATCCCCTAACAAACAGCATGGCTTGGCCCTGTTCATCATCTGCCACAACAGTAGTCTGTCTAGAGCACGTGCAGTACTTACTGTCATTTGCTGCGCCGCCAGAAAAGCTACTCCTCAGGGACCTGCCGGTCATGGAGGAGAATGCGCTCCCACCGCCCCCACAGATGGCATTAAACTCTTCCTCGGAACCACTAGGCATGTCTATACCAGCAAAGCCAGGACTGACCACAGTGCTTCCATCACCAGCGCTGTGACGGCATGTGATTCCGTATGATGCTGGGGTCATGACACTTTTATTCAGCAGGCCTGGGCTCAGCGGCATCAAGGAAGGTGGAGTATGCCCACTAGTATCTGCCCTGGAGGTCTCCCGTTGCTGCAGATACTGAAGTAGTTCACCGGGCCAATCCACCTTCCTCAAGGCTCGCTGAACCTGTATGATCACAGAAGGTGATTGAGTCATAAGGGGATGGAGTGCTGAAATACTCATGAGCTCTTTGAACATAGGTATGATACAAGCGGCAACGCAGTCATATGCAGCAACCGCACCTGCAGACAGAAAGCTACTGCATCCAAGGAGTCATGAAACACCAGGATGTATGAGTCGCCCTCCTGACCGACTACAAATCCAAAGTGCGTCCAAGCAGCCTTCCTGATGACATTGTTATGGTAAGACATGGCTCTAGTCATCACCAGTGGCATGGCAACCATAAGCTCTGCAACATGAAGGACAGGTACCTGTAGTGGTTTGAAATGCTGTGGAGAATGTCAGGGGGAAACATCATTCTTGCAGCTTCCTCAGTCGACAGCTGGGTAGCTGGACAAGGGGCTACACATTCATGCAGATGTGGCTACAGTCAGGCTCAGCCTCAAGTGCGCTTGAGCTTACCACTATAACTCTCTATGTCGGTGACAACTACCGCCACTTTGCCAGATGAGGGAGCACCCTGTATCCGCTTTCTTGCATCAGCATATGCCTGCAATGCAGCTAGAGCATATGCTGTTGAGACCAGCATGAGTTTGAACAGCATTAACAGAGGACTGCAGTCCCAGGCTCATTGATAGCCAGCAATTGAGCAGGATAGTTGACCACCAACTTGCCTGTGACCATTGGACATTCAGGGTACCAGAGGCATATCACATCCTGTGCTGGCCCATGGACTGCCTGCCTGTCTCAGAAGCTGCAGCGACCATTGTACCAGGCCACACTCACCCGCTTGAGTTTGGGCAGTCCAAAGCGGCCATACCAGCTGACATACCCCAGGTATACCAGCAGCAACAGCCCAACCACACTCACAGACACAGAGATGCCAGCTATCTGTGCTAATGTTAGAGCTTTCTGACACCTCAACTCAGCCACCAACACATTGCCATGTCGCACGAACACCCTGTGCTCATTGTAGCCCGCTTGGCAACGACAACCTGTGAACACATATAGCATGCAGATAAGTCAAGTGGGCGGGGCAGAGCCATTACTGGTGACACAGGCAGGCATGCAGAATTATCCCAAGGAGCTTAACTTTCAAGCTTTGATGATGAGCCATGCAGGCATGTAGCGAAGCTTTCATGACTTCGCTTTCGTCAATCAGAACTGTTGTTGTCTGATAGCACAGTGGCCTGGGCCCTGCAGCCTTGGGTTGCTTGATTCGTTGCTTTGAGGCCTCTGACATACCAAGGTAGTGGTAATAAGAAGGACTGACTTCCCAGCCAGGCCGTGCATCGTCAGTAAAGTACATGGGAGTGCCATTGCCAGAGCAGTACTACAAGAAGGTGCAAGGGGCAAACAGCATGGGCAAAGGGGTTCGAGTATGCTGCATATAGCTAGCAAACACAAGAGCCAGTAAGGCAATCAGGTTGCAGGGGCATTGAAAGCGCTGCAAGCTTCCAGATGCTGCACGGGTAAGCAGGCTTGATAGAAGGCAAAGCTAGTAGGGCCACAGTATGACTAAGAAGGTGGATATGGAGAACAGCAACATACCTGCTCCTGTATGACAGTGGGGCACTCCATATTGCTATTGTCAGAGAAGGCGTCTTCTGGGAGTGGTATCTGCCAAGCCTGAAGGTCCAGATTGAGGTACCTGTGGCACATCACATGCATCCATGTGATCAAGTGTCTTACTGACCTTAGAGTAGCTGGGCCACACTTGGCAAGCCAGGTGATGAGCTGCTGTCTCCATCTGTCCATCTACACCATCATGCACACCCCAGAGCTACAAACTTGCTAAGCAGCTCAAGCTACTTACCAAGGCAGAGCTTCATCAATGGAATAGCATGTGCCACCCTCCTGTGAGTTACACCGTGCTGTCATATTTGTATTCGCAATACTGACCAACTGCAGCAAGGGCAGGCGCCCCAGACCACTAGCATCACTGCCACATAGTGTGGACTTGTCAACCAGGCTGTTGTATTGTGCCCGGCTGATTCCTGGCAGTGAGCCAGTCATATCTGTGTTCCTCAGTAGGAGTGCAGAGAGGCCTTGGGAGTACCTGTCAAGCCACAGGGCACTCCTATATTAGCATGAGCAGCCGGAGCATATGCATCTTTGTAAGTGATGGCGAAGAGCTGGTACAAGAGAAGTAAGCAGAACACAGTCAGACCAATGACTCAAATTCATAGGAGCTGCCAGCATAAGCTGTTTGCCTCAAATATGCTGCGAACATCAATCGAGCTCAGTTCATTACCTCCAGCTAGCACCCACTGTGCCTGTCAGGCGCTGGTTGTTGCCGAGTGCGAGTCTCCAAAGCCTGCAAGCAGCAAGGCACATCAACGGTGCGGGGCATACCACTATAGCACATATGTGCTTTGGTTAACGTGCAGTTGCCAGGCAGGAGATGGGTGACAGCAGCAGTCCACCATCTTACGGCAATGTCGCTGGTAGAGCTTTACAGTCAAGGCCGGTAGGACAGAGCCAGGATGGCAGCAGCCCCCTCTTTCTCACCCACCTGCTTGAGAAAGCCAGCTGCCAGGGCAACTCGCCACTGATGTTGTTGAAGGAGGCCTCAAGTGAAGTCAGGAAGGGCAAGTAGTTCCAGCTTATGGGTATGGTGCCTGCACCACATGATGTACAGCTTCATATGAAGAATGTCGGAGCACCAGGCTGGTGAGCAGAGTGTGCTTTGAAGCTGTCACGTGCATCGCACTGGCTATATCAGGAATTGAGACAGGCTGCAGCTGTTGAACCCCTGAGCACAAGCGTGTGGATTTGTACGCTGTCTAAATCACAGCAGGTGACACTTTTTATGCCGGTTTTACTCAGACTGTACGCTGTCTGAATCACAGCAGATGACAATTTTTATATCGGTTTCACTCAAACAACTCAGAGCAAGAGTCTACGATCATCAAGATTGCTAGGGGTTGTCACCATTAAACTTGCAATTGTGCAGCATGCGACCTCCGTGTAGTGTAGCATTGCTACTTTGGCTCTCAAAAGTCGTTGCCAAATGTGGGGCCTTAATCAATCAGGCGCTGCTGCTGCAATAGCTGACCCCTAGACCCTAGACCCTAAACACTTGCATGATTGGAGGCCAGCAGCTCACCTGTGAAGCTGTTGTTATTCAAGATCATAACAGCCAACTGTGGGGCCTGCAGGGTGAAGATGGTGTCATAAGATAGTTGCAAGGCAATACATCAACACGGACATCTATCTTAGACAAGTAGAGGCAGAGTCGAGGGTGTTAGCCAATCCTTGGGCAATGAGTCTTGCATACCAGGAACCTACTTGATTATATTCAAAAGCTGGGAGCGGCCCAGAGAACTGATTGTTGTTGATCCTGAAGCTCTGCAGACGGATCCACGCTGTCCCATTTGGCAGAGGAACAGGCCCAGAGAAAAGGTTGTCCTAGATGATCAAGCAGCAGCAGCATGCTATCAATGCTGAGGACCTATTGCATTGTGAAAATGGAGATAGCGGGCTTCAGCACACAGATGCACACTCATGCATGCACAGAGTGAGGCGCAGAGCCTGCCAAGCGGCCAGCAAGTGTGGGTTAGTACAGTAGTAGGGCGAAAGGCATGCGTGGGTGCGACTTACTGATAGATCCAGAGCCGTCAGTGAGAAGCAGTTGCCGAATTGGGTGGCGTCTCCTGTAAAGGCATTGTTGCCTAGGCTGATAGCCTGCATGCACATTGCACAAAATAGCAAGCTCTTGCTTACCAATCCTGCGCCTAGAGTCATATTTTGACAGACTGGAGGACAGACGAGGCTTCTGACAAAGTGTATTAGGCAACAGTACTGCGTATGAAATGCTCAAAACAGACACTGGCATTGTGAGCACACAATATGCACAGTCATTGCTTCAGCCTGCGATTGATGTGTTGCACAGCTCAACAGTGCGACCCAGCACAATGATGTGCTGCTTGCCCGCCCACCTCAAGCCTGGTCATTGTGGCACAGAGATTAGAAGGAAGTGTCCCATACAAGCCATTCTGATCCAACATCAACACCTGTTGTGGAAGACGGGCATAAGTCAGGTAAGAACCAAAGATTTGCCACACAAATCAAGAAGAAACCACTATGTGGTAATCCTGCGTGGTGGTTTACCAACCTCTCTCACATTGCCTGGAACGTCTAGTATGGGCACTAGCACCGCATAGGTGTGGTGAAACCTCTTGACAACAACTGCACAAAGCAGCGCTTACTGTCAGAAGACATGGGGAAGAATGGACCGCAAAGGTACTTGCCTCGAGCTTTCTAAGCTTCTTCCATGCTGCTGGAAAAGTGCCCGTCAGCTCTGCAGACAAGAGGACAAAATATTTGGATGCCAGGCAGTTACTGCGAGCCACCATGGTATGCACTTTTCACCTAGCTGGCATGCCACACCGTGAGTATGGTACAGGTGTGAGGGGCAATGGCGTCCAGTTACTTTCTCATAGGGTACAACAAGGCAGTAGGCGTGCTGCTACATTCGCCGCCCCATGATTAATGTGCTGTACCTGCACCAACATCTGTCCAGCCATTATAACCCAGGTTCAGCTGCCGCAAGTTGCTCAAACCTCCAATTTCTGTAAAGCATGACACCAACAGGTGTAGAAAGTGAGGACTTCACAACTGCCAGCGTACTTGTATATACACTCTAAGTACAACGATAAAATCCAGCAACGAATCTTCCTGGACAATATGCGCATATGCATATGTCCCTGATGCTCATCAATGCAACTGTTGTGTTGATTGTATTACACTCAACTATGTGTCGATCACAGGGGGGTGACAGGTACTTGATACAAGCTAAGCATGCATTGTTGAAAGCATGTTGTCACTGTTGAGGCAGTACTGACATTCTAGTGCTGTTCTTGACATTGCTGCTCAATGGGCAGCTGATGCATGCATACCTGGGGGCAATGTGCCAACAAAATAGTTGGAGTTCAGGTCCAGCACCTCCAAAGCAGTCATGCCACCGAGTTCTGGTGGTACCGTGCCAGTCACATTGGTTCCCATGATGCCCAGGGTCTTGAGCTGAGTAAGCTGCCCAAACCTAGGGCTAATGCTGCCATGCAGGTGGAATGAAGCACCCCCAATGACCAGAGTGGTCAGACCGCAATCATGCAGCTGCTTCATACGCACAGCAAATTCTTCATCCAAAACACCAGATACGTTATTGTTGGTGATAGTGATGTTTGTTACTCCATGAGACCATCTGCTGTTGCTACATGTTCTGCTGTACAATGTGGCATTGCAACCAACACCAAACCATGAGCAGTATGGGGGTGCTGCTGCTCCTGCATGGCTGGTTGCTAAGTACCGGCTGCATGCTCTATTGGCGGGGCCAGAGTGACTGTATACTCCTTCCCAGCCAGTCCTGCTGACCCATGTTCCCGATTGAGCAGCCCCCAACTGCTGGCCGCTGCTATACAGCAGTTGGCAGACTGCTGTTTGGCACGCAAGGTCGCAGCATCCATCGTTGTTCAGCAGCAGGCAATTGAGTGAGTTAGCTTGTCCCCATGTGAGAAAATGTGTCAGCAACAGCGCCAACGACAGGATCATGGCAAGACCCTCATCGCTGGTGCTGGAAGTAACCTTGGCATGTACACAACAGCAGAGATGCAGCAGCTATATACGACTATGAGTAGAATGAGTGTGAGGCAGTGTAGATGCTGGATCGGGCCGATTCGCTTTCACAGCAGATTTTGGTTTCGGCACGGGCCTCGCACCAAAGTAGCATGCAAGTGACAGCAAGAAGTAGGTCTTGATGGTGCAGGACGGTATTTTGACACCCACTATGAAGTGGCGTGGGGTCATCTGAGTATTATTCTGGCCACCTTTAGTGACTAGAGCTCCACTCGTAGAAAATCAACAAACCCGGCCGATCGTGTCAAACTTGTCACCACATTCAGGTGCTCAAGTGAACTTCCTCAGTGATCCTCGTAGTGAGGCACGGTACGCGAAAGCTTCATATCACTGTGCTGGAGTGCCTGGAGGGTCAACAACAAAGTCAATTTATCAATGGTCCTCTCAGGCAGCCTTCTATAATCCCAGGCGTGTATGACAAGTCTATCTGTGTGAGTCTTCTGGGTGAATATCAGGTCTGGTGGCATGCAGCGCTGTCTGACTTACACACTTGGCTTCCAAGGCTGCCATCTCCACCTGCCACTGAGCTGCCATGAACCACAATGTATCATTGCGAGAGTGGCTACAATTGGTATTTGCTCTCACAGAAAGAATCTTACTTGTTGACACTGCAGGAAACCCAGTCACCAGATCACTCGCAGCAATGCTGTTCGAGTCTGCATAGTGTATGCAGCTGTAGCTGCCAATGTATGTGTGACAGCATACACAGACCCACTACAGAGCACGGAGGTGCTAACGCACATACTACTGCTTGGGTGAGCATAGTAGCTGTAGAGTGCATCTACAGGGTCGCATTCCTTGCTCAATTCTGCAAAGTATTGGAGTAACAGTTGCAGGTCTGGCAGCATTAACCTGCATCAGTGTGTTGATTATTGGAAAAAATTTGCATTGCAGGTTGCAATTGTTTCTGTTGTTGACGATTGTCCTATCATTTTTCCTGCTAACCACCAGTCTAAGTCCGTATGTCCAATTAGGGTTGTATGACAGATATCTCAAGCAGCACAGAGGGGTGTTTTCTCTGTCATTGCTTGCTGTTCTGCTGGTGGCAAGCATGGGTGCATATCGCCTGGTGAGAAATCCTTGGTGCAAAGGGTTAGCCTGCAGCATCCATCTGCCTCCATGCAGTTGCTACTAATAAGTTTGGCAAACCCATGCACAGTGACTCATGACCTTGTGTCCTGCTGTATCTGCAACTCCAAGCTGTGCATCACTACCTGGACTGGCTTGTCAGGAAGTAGTTTGCATGTCTCACTTGCCGATGATGACGGGTCACATCCGCTTCCACTAGCTACTAACCCCATGGTGTTGCATCATCAGCATACAGCTCAATGCTTGTTGGTTGCCATGCTGAAAAGCTATAGTACCTCAGTACGGCATCCTGCTGCTGCACTCAGGTCCTTCTGTACCAGAACACTCCTTACTTGATGATGTGGCAGCGGCCAGGTTATATGGCAGTTTGGATCATGCAGCGTGTGTGTTTGCTTGCATTGCACTGCGCTGCAGCATATCAAACAGCAATTTCTTGCCAACAGCCACAGGACAGCTAGCCTCAAAGATAGGTAGACATCTGATGAAAATAACTTACGTCACCACGGGGCCTAAGATTCATACGGTGCCCCACCTGTCAAGGCAGGGGGGGGGGTGTCTCAATGCACCTGGTACCCCTTGTCCCATGGTCAGCTTCCAAAGTGACAACTTGATACATCTGTGCATGGCATCTGATGAACGGATCATCAGCCTTGACCTGCAAGGTTTGGGTATTACACTGCAGACATCCCAGAGGTCTTTGCAGAAGACAAACAAATGTTTCTTGCACAGCGTGTTCATCACAAGTTGATATTGTCTGGATGTCGCATGGTGGTTTCCATTCTGGGTACAGTCTGTTTTCATTCTGAATACAGTTATAATGCAATGTGCGCTTGTTGGTCAGAACTGGCCTAGAGTCTTTGCACTGGGCAGGGTTGGAAGCTTTGTGATAACTAGTCCTTTATCATCAGCTCTGACAACAAAGTGGATATGTTGTGCTTCAGAAGCAAACAATTGTTTCAACAAAGGGTCTGAAATGAGGCGCGGGGCCGATGGCATTGTTGCTATGGCTGATGGGTAGTTTATATGCTGTG
>LWCB01006279.1:0-11875 GCA_001630525.1 Coelastrella sp. M60 | reverse complement strand
CAATGATGTTTGTTCTTGCAGGGCAACAGTTGAGGTTGTTCGCACCTGGAATGCTGCTCCTCAGCAGCTGGCAGTACCAGGACAGCTGGCAGCACCACCACCAGCAGCAGGTCATGCCAGCTCATGTGGTCAGCTGCCCGGGGCTTCTCACAGCAGCAGCAGGACCCGTCGCTACTGGAGATGCTACAGCTAGCAATGCACGTGTAGCTACAGCATCTCGTCAGCCAACAACTACGACTAAGAACGCAGCAGGTGCAACAGCCAAAGTGGCACAAAGGAAGCAGCAGTCTGGCAGAAGTGAACCAGCTGCTGCTGTGCTGCGCTCGGGGTCTGTCACCGCTGCTGCTGGCACCGACACTATGCCTGCTGCTACAGAGAACATGCCACCTGATGCTGCTGCTGCTGCTGCCAGCATTGAGGTGTCAGACACATCAGATGGTGATCCCGCAGACCTCAAGTCAGCTCTTCTGGTGTTATCAAAGGATATTCTCCAGGTGGACCTTAACGCAATCGAACCAGCTGTCAGAGCTATCTTTGCCAAGAAGGCAGCAGCAGTAAACAAGCTGGTACTAGCAGCAGCAGTATGCTTGCACAAGATGCTGCAACTGCTCCAAGTGCCAACAGTTTTGATACATTCTCTGCTCAATCGCTGCGGCGCCTTGAAAGCCTTTTCTTCAGTAGCAGAGGTCGTGGCAGCACTGCTCTGGCAGCGGCAAGATGTCTTTGTCAAGGCCAGGGGCAAATATGGCGAACCGCAACTTGGACTAACAGAAAACTTCCGAGAGGTTTTACTTCGTACAAAACATGTCAAGGTTCAGCTGGCGGTTTATAAGAGTGACCTGAGGCGTTTGGCAATTAGCAGTGAAAAGCACAAGGATATTGTTGGTGTGGACTTTGGCCGAGCGGGTGGACCTGGGTTGCTGAAGGAACCTCTAGCAACTATCAGCAAGCAGGTACCAAGAAAGTCGTTAGCTGGCTTGTTTGCATCATAATGGCTCATCTGCCTATCTGTTTGTGTGCTTGTTGCGTGAGGGTGCAGCAGCTCACTGAAAACTTCTTTTAGGTTCAAGCTGCAGGAGGAATGTCTAGAGAGTCCATAAACCACCATTGCTGAACGAAATCACTGAATTCCTCACTGCTGTTTCTGATTGGGCTTTACCCCTGCTGTTGCTCTGCTGCTGTGAGTGCAGTTGTACAACTCATTCAAACACTTCATGGAAGCCATCTTTTGGGATGAGGAGGAGTTTTACATAGTGCCGCATCTTCTCTCTTTCCAACTGGTGCTGCCTGACCAGCTGGTCATCTATAACAAACAGTACAGCAAGCTGCTCGTTCAGCGCAGAGAGGTTATTGATCTGCTGCCAGAGATTGCAGATGCTGTCATCAGCGAGATGCAGCGTAGAGCCTTGGGAAACCACAAGTTGGGAGTGCCAAGAATGACGCTCTATGATGTGCAGCAACTCCTGAAGCAGCAGGAGTGCTTCACCAGTATTTGGCCATATCTTGAGGTAAGGCCAACATGATGTTAAAGATTGCTGACATTCCATGTGCCAGTGCTGTTCACAACAGCATAATAGACTGTTAGTACAATGATTGGCCAACTATCAATGCACAATGCTTGCTATCAAGCAGACGCCCTGCAAGCAGAGGCTTGTGCAGGAATTGAGCTTCCATGCTATGACCTGATCATACAGTATGATTAGGTCATGCATCAAGTGTCATAACCTGCATCTCGCTCCTAGGTGTGTACACATCCTGATGTTCACGTGTTCATGTGCCTGCTGTTGCTGTTTGTCGCGTGCTTTGACCTCAGGTGGACTTCTTCCCTCAGGAGTTGTTCAATGAGACATCTCTGGCCGCCACATTCTGGTATGGGCACTACAGAGCATCTCTGAACTCAGTGGTTCCTTACATTGAGCTGCGCTCATCAGCTGCCAAAGAGCGAGGGCTCAGACTTGTTCAGTGTCGTGACTGGCAGGATGTAGTGGATAGTCGAGGAGAAGTGACTCGCTGCCGCCGTTATGGATGGGGTTGTTATCATTGTCATGCACCACCACCGTTGTGACAACGGTGATCTTGTGAATGGCAGCTGCAGATTCAACAGTCATGTATATCATTTTCATGTCATTGACTTGAACACTCTTTTCGGCCAAGGCATGTACTGGCTGGTGCTGCCAGTGACAAGTGCTTGCTCTTTTCGACATGATTGTCTGAATATGACAGGTGTGGTTCAACAGTATATGTGATTCTGCTCAAGCTGATGGTGTGGATGCCAGGGAGTCGTGTCTCTAGAGATCTGTCTCCACAGATCTGTAACCATATGGTGCTCAAAGCTGTCCTGTGCATGGTATCACGCCCTGCCGTCCATCGTGTGTACTGCATAATATGCTGAAGTACACCAATCCAAACAGACTTGGTTGCAGCACATGACATTGTGCGTTCCAATAATGAAGGCTCATGACAGCCTGTGGCAGTTGGACTGCAAACAGCAGGCAACCACAGGCACACGGGTACCGCTGGCAGCCTTCCCTTGTTGACGGAAGCGTGTCTCTTGGCCTAGTATCTATGCAGACCTCAAATCCACCTCAATCATACTGTGATGTGGTACCATTGATGGGCCCATTGCGATTGATATCACGCAATAAACTCAAGTTGACCCATTCCCAGTCCTTTGAGCAAGATCCTCAGTCAAGGCCCGTCTGTCGGGATATGTAATTTTACTGTTGTCTAACATATGACGTCGTCGGTGTTTTCTGTGTCCCATCTACTTGTGCTCCCGCTTCTGGCGTGTTCTAAACCAATGGCAACACTGTCGGCGGTAGTTACAGCCGACAGCGGTCAGGGCACTAGGTACCGACGGTCGGTCTTTTGCCATTTGGTTGGGTCGCTATCAGCCAAATGTCCCCTTGCTGTCTGACATTGTTTAGGAACGATTCTATTGCATAGTCTAACGTTTTGGCCAGGACCACTTACCTTCTCCGGGCCGGACTTTCCAGCATGAGTCTGGGCTGTCATATCAAAGCCGTCTTCGTGAGACAAACAGATGCGCTGTGTATCTGTCAGGCTTCTGCATGGTTGCGTCATGCCTGCCCAGAACTCTACTGTCTGTGCCGACCTCTCAGAGGCGCTGTCTGTGCCGTCAGGCAAACTACTGGGGTTATCAAGCTCATGCGCATCATTAATTGCGAGATACTCGACGCTCCAGCAGGTGTGATAATGTGTTTCAAGCCCACTCTGGCATGAGCTGTACTGCTCATGACCTTGTTTGACTCCTGCAGGGCTTGTTGACTGTCAATGCCCAGTACTGACATGCACTGATGGCACATCGTCGGCAACAGTAACAGTTCCTTGCAGCGACATACTGGACCAGCTGCTCGAGGACATTCTTGGACAGCCAGAAAGCAGTAAAGTTGCAGCTAAGGGCACCAGCTCATCTGTGCAACAGCATGTGATGGTTGGAGATCTGGACTTACCACCCCAGGAGGTATGCAGCAGCCTTCAGGTGGTGTTCTATAGTGCAAGCCATGATCAGTGCACAGCTCAGGGCACGTGTCCCACTCAACACCCATTCAACAAGTCAGACTGAGTCATGAGTGCTACCTGAATCAGCACTGTGACTATGGCAGTGCAAAATCAATATGTATGTGCAGCAGGAGCAGCTGCTAGAGTCCAAGGTGCCAAGACTCTTATCCTTGATTCTGATAACGCTCTGAATAATGGTGTGCCTTGTGCATTGCATGTACAGGAGTTCTTACTGATATGCATACAACCTGTATTTGCAAATTGAACGCTTCAACCAGCTTGGTCATTGACATGCCTTCTGCTGCTGTTGCTGCCTGATCACAGGTGATACAGACCATGTTGCAGCTCTGGTTCCTGCATCAGGCTTACCAGCTGCTGCTGCCGCTACAACAACTTCTTGATGCACATGGCCACAACATGGTACTTGCGTTCAAACTCAACAGCGCTCTCAAGTCCATGTCACAGACCAACGCAAGCACATTCATCGACAGCAGCAGCAACTGCAGTAGCATTGGTGGTGACAGGCCAGCATCAGAGGCAATAGAACAGGTCAGACAGATGTACACTCCAAACATGGGTGCACAGGACTTCACAATGCTACTCGAGCTGTTGGCAGGTGTCCTAAGCAGTTTGCAGGCAATCATAGCCCAGCCAGTCCACAGCAGGTTGAGTGCCCTGCTGCAGCGATTGCAGGAGAAGAGAAGGCGCTCAGAGATGGGGCTTGGCAATGACACACATCCTGACACTGCAGTGAAGCCACCTGAGGCCTGCCAAGATCTGTTGGGGGTTACTGCTGGGCAGAGCAGGACTGCTGCGACTGCTGCAGTAGATGATCATGGTCAGTCTCAGAAACATGTGCCTCACACGGACATCCTGGGTTCAGCACCGCTGCAACGTGAGGAAGCATGCACTCAGCTGATACACCTCTCAAGATCAAGTCAACAGAAACAAGCAGCAACCCCATCTCCGCCAGCAGCAGCAACAGAATCAGCAGCTGTTTCCCTGGTGGATAATGCCAACTCAGTAGGTACTGCAGGCATAACCGAGCAGCAAGCAGCTCCCACAAGCTTGAAACAGGCAACTGCAAAGCGTGTTCAGCCACTGCAATCAACGTCAAGTGATGGTGCCATCTTAGCAGGCCTGGTGGCTGATTTAAGCAGCGATGGGCAGCCTTCTGAGCAGAATTGTAATCACCAGCAGCAGCTGCAGCACCAGAATCAAGTTGAAGGCGGACTCAACGGTGATCTGCATCAGCAAGAGGATGTGGAAGGTCAACTGCAGCAACAGATAGTCACACAGCAGAAGCCTGTGGAGCAGTCACCAGCACAATCATGCAGCTCTCTTTCATCTCCTCCTTCTTCTCCTCGTCGTCCTTCCCCTTCAAGAGGTAGATGCCCCTCCTCTACTCCGTCCAGTCCTTCAATAAGGATTTCCCCTTCTCACTCATCAAGCGCAAGGAGAAGTGCCCCTTCATCTTCTTACTCCCGGCCTCCAAGCAGAAGTTCTTCATGGAGTTCACGCCGCTCAAGGAAAACTTCCCCTTCTTCTTCCTACTCCAGGCCTGCAAGGAGCAGATCTCCCTCATCTTCATCCCATTCAAGAAGGAGGTGCCCTTCATCGTCCTATTCTGGCCCTGCAAGGAGGAGGTCTCCTTCTTATTCATCCCGTTCACGGCGAAGCTCCTCTTCGTCTTCCCACTCCAGGTCTCCAAGAAGGCATTCTCCATCGTATTCATCCAGGTCCAGGAGAAGATCGCGCTCCTCTTCCCTTTCTGGCCCTGCAAGGAGGTCTCTTTCTTATTCCTCCCGTTCAGGGAGAACTTCCCCTTCGTCTTCCTACTCCAGGCCTCCAAGGGACTCTTCTCTTTCCTTCTCATCCCGTTCAAGGAGAAGATCTCCCTCTTCTTCCTACTCTCCTCCTGCAAGGAGAAGGTATCGTCGACATCATACAAGACTAAGACCCCCTGCATCTTCCCACCCCAGGCCTGCAAGGAGGAGGTCTCTGGGTCATGCAAGAAGAAGTTCCCGCCCTTCAACTTCTTGTTTGTCTCCCCCAAGAAGGAGTTCCGCTTCTATTTCTCTTCTTCGGGAGAAGAAAGCTTCCAAAAGGAGGTCACCCTCATTTTTTACCCCTCGTGACACTCACTTCCAACCCCGTTCTGCTCCCTATTTGCCTTCCACCTTTGCGTCACAACCACCACCGCCGCCACCACCACCACCCAGACATCCTGCGGCTGAGGTATTCGCTGTGCGGCGTGCAGCTGTGCTTTGCAAGTTGCAGCTGTCCCCAACACTTGCTGACCGTCTGATCCTTTCAGCAGTCTTGGACTTCAAAGACACCTTCGAGGCTGTCAGAGGCTCCAGCAGACTCAGCATATGGCTTGCCTTGAGTAAGAGCAACACAGAATGGGCTGGAGAGTTTACAGGCCCGAAACTCAAGGCCTGCAAACGCTATGCAATTGTAGACTTTCTGGAGCTTTACCCAGATGTTTTTGCTGTGGATCAAAGTAAGCAAGGGCACCACAATCCCAATATTGTGCTGCGGGCGGGTTATGTTCGTGCTCTACTGGCAACACAGTACTTCAAGGGTCTTCTAGATGGTTATGTGAGGAATTTGCATCAGGAAGCACAGCTGCATGGCGGTGAACTGTACCTGTCAATCGCAGCACAGCACAAGGGAAGGCACACCTTGCTTCCCCCGCAAATGTACCCATATCGGCAGGTGAGGAAATGCAGCAGCACATGTCAGCATAGCACAGTAGCAGCAACAGCAGCAACTTTCTGCTCATTGCATCATCATGTATGCCAACAGGACATATTGGCTGGCTGACCGTAGTCTGTTCATACTAGTGGGCACACAATGCCAATGGTACCTAAAGTGAAGATGCACATAACAGCGATAAGCTTATGGGCTTGATGCAGACCTCAGCTTGCAACAGCACAGGGAGCAGTAAAATGGTCCTTAAGATTGTCATGTGCTGTAAGATTGCATCTGTGGTTCATCATGTAGGTCTTGGAATGCATGATATTGTGATATACATATGCCGTGCAGCGATGCATCCATGTTGTTACAATGGGAATAAGTAGTACTGTTATGCACCAAAAGTTGTTCAATCAGGCTAAGCAGGCTGCCATGACTGAACATTCCCTCACATGTATTCGGTCCTGTCTGATCTGCAGCTGTTTCCCAGCTTCAAGGCATTTGCAGAAGCCACCCTGAAACAGCATTTCCACATAGTCGCGAGCGGAGCAGATGGTGCGACCCAGAAGCTGGTGCCTATAAGGCGGAGATCAAGATAAACAACCACATGATTTGTGACAGTATGTTTGCAGAGCTGCTGTTGCAGTGCTCGTCGTAGTGTGTAGGATAGGATGTTCTTTTTGCCATGAGATGGTAAGGGTGGATCTCAACCAGTGTCAGGCCTGACAGGAGATGCAGATGCAGAAGATAGAAAACAAGCTCCAGCCTGGAGCAAGGTTTGTGTGCATTCTGTATTGTATGATTAATCTGCCAATCACTTGGTATGACATGCCACTTAAAGTTTAAAATGCGCAGCCTTCTGCAGTGGCACTGCTGTAGTTTTACTGTGGGCACTGCTGCTGAATTACAATAGTTTGCAACAGATCTTCGGAGTAAGCAAGATAGTGAGGGTACAAACAGAACAGCATACTTCGTATGCTTGTCAACCTGCTTATGTTGCATGGCCAGCGTTCATCTGCATGCTCACAGCACTCAGCTGTCGTTTTGTGATACAGAAGCGCAACAGTTGCAGGCCTTTGCCAGCGAACATCACTGATTGTATGATACATCTCACCTGGGAACTTGATCCGGCATTTGTGCAGCATCTAGTAGTGTAATTGAGGTTGGTGAGGGTGACCTGCCTGATCGTAGCAGCACAGCTAAGGATGCACTCCAGCCCATCAAGATTAAATACAAAGTGACATGTCCTGTGTTTCTGTGACCGCCGCATCGTGCCCATGCAGCCAAACAACACGCTTGTCGACTCCCCACTACTGCTGGAGTCTGACTTTGCGTTGACTGCAGCTGGTAGCTGTTGGAGCCCTCGCATTGTAGCAGACGACCTATCCGAAGGTTGAAACAGCTCTGCGCTGTTCAAAGGCTATCATGACACAGGCGCCTTACGAACCATTACTGCTCACGTATGAAGCGTCGTAAGGTTGTGCGGAGAGTCCTTGTAGTGGACGTCAACGGAGCTACCATCAATGACATGTTGAATAGGTCTGCAAATGACATGCGTGACGTTTCGTTGCACCATGAACAAACTGCAGCACAAGTGCAACCGTGCAACACTTCAGAGCCACGGCAAGCCATCTGGCTTTGGTGCACGCAAAGGAATGCAAGTTGCGTTACAAAGTCCATTTCATACGGAACAGGCATCACGTAGGGAGCTCGTACGGTGCTTCAGCAGTCCTGCGCCCATGGAGCACAACCAGTACGAGGGATACGCAGTCAAGGAGCTTAGTGTGACGGCCGACTTGATTCAGTCGTTTGTAGAAGAAGTAGAACGACCCGGGACGCTTGGCAGCGAACCTTGGGTCACACAACTCATTGCACAACACCCGCACTCCAAAGTTGTCTTTGATGCGCACGGCGATGGCCACTCGATGCCACAGCATCTTAGCACGGGGCTCTCTGGGGACCACTTGGTAAGTATCACACTATCAGCAAGTCATCAAAGGCCATGCACATCATCAGCAACATCAGTAAAGCAGTACATTGATTGTTGCTGGAACAACGGCATGCAGGTCTCTCAGATGGCCGCTATGCTGTGGTCTGGTGCTTGATGACAAAGATGTTATGTGTTCGCTGCTTTGAGCCACAGTTCAACAGATATTGCCGCGCCATACCCATCGCTTTGGAAGAATATTCAGATGAACATCTTTCCATCAAGCCAAGCTCCATTGCATTTTGATCAGCTTTTGAACAATATCAATAGTGTCATATATTGCAAGCAGTGTGGACAATGTTGACTCGCTGTTTACGCATTGTGTTGTCATGCTTGCATTGTGTTGTCATGCTTGCAGGGTATCAGTGCGCTTCACACCTTGACAGCCTTGACCTCACTGTCACTTCATGGACTGCAGCTCTCAGATGATGCTTTTGCCAGCATTGCTCAGTGTCAGCAGCTCAAGGACCTTGATATTTATGCCGATAAGGTATCTTTCAATGGACTTCTGAACTTGACACAGCTGACTGCATTGACAAGGTTGTCATGCAGAGCTGACTTGGAGCAGTTGAAAGCCAATGGTCACTTGTGGCCAAGTGGTGGAGTGTTGGGTGGTATTGTTCTAGCTGTGACAGCGTGCCACGGTTGTTGGTCAACTGTTGACTGGCAGTTGACCTGGACCAAGGCAGTACTGAATGATTCAGACCACCTTGCATGTAACAAGCTCATCATCACATGTCGAAGTCAGGTGCATGCACGCGAAAGATCAACCGACCAGTGGATCTACTTGCCTTGTTGCATGCATCATGCTGCCCTTTGCTGCAGCTGCCAGGCCGTTATGTTGAAGCAGCTGAAATTGGCATCAAGTAGAACAATGTTAGCCATGCAAGATATCAGATGCCCCACATATGGATGTTGCTTGGCTGTTGGATCAACAGCTAAGCTATTGTGTGTAACATTAACATGCACCTGGGCGGTCATAAGCCTTTGATCTTGTTGATGGCCGATTCGATGGCTGAATGGTTCAGCCATTAGTTGTGTTCTCTCCCACACTCAGTGCCGTTGCGACTTTCAACATATTTGCTATGCGATAATTGTGGAAACAGCAATGTCATGATCTGAAGCAGAAGTATTCAACATAGCCATCACTGGACAAGACTCATATACCAAAAGCTGGCCTTGGCAGAACGCAAGATCACGACCATAAGGCAGCTGTTGGGGGATACTACTTGAACCTGTAGCCACTACAAACTGGCAACAAAACATGTGACACTTGCAGCAGTGCCATGGCAGTCCTGGACCAGTGTATACATGATGATGATGATGATCTCATGTTGGCTCAAAAGATTGCTTCAGAATGAATGAGACTCAGAGTATTGGTGAAAATGCCGATTCAGCACCAACTGCTGTCAAGCACACTATGCTACCACCTACAAAACCCTGCACAATCAGAGCGCAACAAAAAGCCAATAAGCGAAGTCCTTGGCAAGGTCCTTGTCACTTGAAGAAGGTCCTGGTTGAGATGCTGCTACTGCTGTTACTGCTGCTACTGTTATCAATCTGTCCCAGGTATGTGTCGCCCAGACACATGTCTAGCGTCAGAACATCCCCAAGCCCTTCTTCTCTTTTCTTTTTCTTTGGAAGGCCATGCCCTTGATGCCCTCAGGATCATCAACAAAACCCAACTTCTTGTACAAACCAACAACCTGGAGCAAGTAGCAGCAGCAGCAGCAATACAACATCAGAACTGTTAACAAACCACCTGTAGCTGGCTTTCTGCTGTAACTTTGGTGGCATCAAGTAAACCACGCAACCTTATAAAACGCGACTCCCCGCTGTTTTTATAGTTATGGTTATTGTTATTGTTATTACCTGTGGTTCTGCATACAGTGTGATTGTGCTGATGCCGTCCTGCACCAGTTGGTGCGTCAGCCGCTCCATCATGGCACGCCCTAATCCACTGCGCTGCCAGGCTGGAGACACGGCAACATCCCTGGAATACAAGAGCATAGATCAATGTAACACAGCAGCAGGATGATACACACAGCAATCTTTTCAGATCAGGATCACATAGGTATTCAGGGACACCACACACAAACTGAGGTAGTCATAATACGCAGCTGCTGCTGGTGGTGTTGCTTGTCAGTGTCGGCACTGCTATCATCAACAACCAACTCACCATATTGTTGCGTTAAACACTCCATCACTAGTGGCTCTGGCAAATCCAATTAGTTGTCCCAGCCTGGCCACTCGTGATTGCTTGATTGATCTGATCCAGATCAGCCGGTGGGTGTTGTCCAGAGCGACACGAAGACGATCTGGATCTCGACGGGGAAAACCAACCTGGGACACAGAAGCAGAGTATTGCAGGCACATGATGCATGTTCAGGAAAGCATGTGTGTGATGCCTGCAGAGGAATAGCATCCATTCTGACACAGCTGTACATCTCATGCATACTGTCAGCTCTGCTTCTGTTGCTCCTGCACAGGTAGTACTAAAATAACTTGAGCAGTAGACATCTATCTCAATGTATATTGCGACCAAAGCTCTGCTGCATGTCTCTCACCTTCTCAAACAGCTCATTCAACTCCGTGATTTTGATGCCTTCCTGCACATCAACAAATTCCAACCCCATTGCTAAGAAATCTGCATCTGACTTGCTGATATCAGGTGGCTCTGGTACTGCTGTGGTGATGAATCGGCGTGTGAAATCCGCCTTGTCTGTGCAAACACCATCGCCAGTCTCAAGCTCTGGAGCAATAGCAGCAGCAGCAGTAGCACAAGAAATGCATGGAATGACTGATGACACCAAGGCAACTCGACTATACTTCATAGCTCAAGGTTTGCTAAGTACAACGTAGACGTCCGCCTTCATGCCAATCCTGACAATCATAACCCTTCAGTGCTGCTGCTGCGAAGCCATGGCAACCCTGTCGCAGCACGCCCAACACCCGCACCACAAGCAGGCCAGCCTGCTGTAAACATGCGATTTGCATTCACTATCTCTGTGGAAACAACATGAGGTCGCCGCACCGGGCGAAGCTCCACACGTCGCGTAATCAGGAACGTGGCTGATACTCACTTGTCGCCAGACTCAAGCCAACATATGACAGTTTGGGTTTCTTGACCAATGTGTCTACTGCTGATACTCTCAAACATCTTTTTTGCTGCACTAAGCAGGCGGGACCTTTCTTCCCAGTATTCAAAGCTCTGTGCCTGCTGATACTATGCGCATTCATCCCGAACCCCCCTAAAACAGTCTCCATCTATTTGTACCAATCAACCATATTGATTTGCGGTGTCAGCAATACGGAGCTTGTACTTTGTTCATCCGGCCCCAGGGCGCTACCGGCCCCTCATGGGCAATTATGCATTCACTATGGCTTGTTGAGGCTTCACAATGTCAAACAAGATAGTCATCGTAGTTTCATGGCAAGCTAGCGTATTGGGTTCTGTGGTGCTGGCAGTACGAACAGCATGTTACAGGCAGTCAATGAGTGCCCGTCAATCACCCACCCGGTTGGCGATGCGTGACTCCTGCTGCACTGATAGACGGCTGATGCGTCTTCGTTACACCACAATGGACTCAACAGCACCGTCCTGGCAGCTGACTTGTTTGAGCTGCTTGCCGACACCCACTTTCTCACTTAGTGTATAAAATTGAG
>LWCB01006267.1:0-12540 GCA_001630525.1 Coelastrella sp. M60 | reverse complement strand
GTGATGATGGTGATGATGACTGTTTGAGCAGTGATATGGCAGATTCTAAGGAGACTACGTCTCACCGCAATTCATGTCCTGCTGTTGCTGCTGATAGTGATCAAAGGGGCACTGCTGCTGGACTAGAACCAGCAGCTGCAGCAGAGGCAACCCGAAAAGCAGCGATGACGGGCCAACAAGAGGGAGCACAGTTCAGCAGTAGGGGGTTCTTCAGCAATGCACAACTGCAGGCACCCAGTGATGCAGACAAGCAGCTGTCGACAGAGCAGCCAGCTCAACAAGTAGAACCAATACAACAGCTTCAGCAGCAGCAGCAGTTGTTGGCACAGCTGCTGTCACAGCAGCAGCAGCAACAGCAGCAACAGCAACAGCAGCAGCAGCTGCAGGTGCTGCAGCAACTGGTAAGGCAGCAGCAGCTTCAACAGCTATTGGCTCCTCAGCAACTCCCACCGCCGCCGCCGCCGCAGCAGCAGCAGCAGCAGCAGTTGGTGTTACAGCAGCAGCTGCTGTCTTTGTTATTGCCCGGAGGTGCTCCGCCTTTCATCACCAACATCAAGTGATGAATAAGGAGTCAACAGCAGCGGTAGCACAGAAACTCATGCAGTTTGTCACAGGTGCTCAGCATGAGTTGGCACCTTGGAGCAGCAGTACTGTGCAATAGGTTGCCCTTGGCGAGTAAAAGCACCGCAACTTGGTGATGTTCTAAATGAGTTGCTGACCCTAACATTGAGGAGACATGTGTATCAGCAACTTGCTGGCAGCTGTCATCACTAGCACAGGCTTGTACTATGATCTGTTTGTGTTGTGAAATGGCTCCTGCTGCTTTGTCTGTGGTTGAACGAGTTGTTAGAAACGTGTATGATCTTGTTATCGTGCTTTGCAAGGCAAGGTCAGCAGTGTTGTCAGCAGCGTTTGAATCATTGTTCTTATTCATGCATGGCATTCAGTTTCTGCGCAGTAGCACATGCTATGCTTTGTGTGTGCTTCTATGTTTCTTATACATGCAACAATGTGAGCGACTCATGTGACCAGTCATAATGTTTTATATAATACCCCCCAAAACAGCGCTGCCACATCCTTTCACACTGTTTGTGGCCTCTGCGGGCACAGGAAATTGTAGAAGGCATCTTTCACAAACAATGGGCCTCCTGCGGCAGCATTGTCTCCTAGCCGCTTCCAAGCAACCCATGTCCCCTGCTGGATTTTTTTCAGGTCTTCACCTGCAAACACACCAAACACGTGAGTTAGCGGCTCAATCGGTTGAACATTCTGCAATCAAGCTTTAGCAAGCATAGAGCTCGCAGATGAGGCTGGAATGCAAGATCACTCACTCAAGAGAGGTGCACGCTAAGACTCATAGACCATGACATGTGTATTGCACAAGCGTTAGGGAACCACAATATCGTCTGCAATTTGAGGCAGGCCACGTACCTCCTGTGTAATGTGGGTCAAGTATCAGAAAGGCTGCATCACCGGTGTCTTCGTCAAATGCCACCCCCAGAAGTGTGTACGCCAAAACACCACCACCGATCATGACGGGTGTCCCTTGGGTGGCAAAGTGTTGAGCTAGAGCACGAGCATTGCTGGGGATATCTGAACCTCTGTCCACAGTGAGGACCTGATCGCAACGAGAAAGAAAGACAGCGGCCCAAGCATCAGCAGATTAGCTCTTTATTTGCAGCATGCAGCAGCACATTGTGGACCAAAGCAAACTGCATATGATACTGGTCTAGCTGTTGCATCCCCAAATATGTCAAGCCTAGATCACACTCTCTCGAGTCCAAGAGCACTCTGTTGATGATGATGCTGGCTACGTTTGGTGAACAGTACTTGTGTGCACACCACCTTCCAGCATCATTCTTACAAACATTGGCACAGGTAATGGCTAGCAAACTCAAAGGGGCAAATCCACCACCACTGTTTCCACTAAGGCCAGTGCACCTTTGCAAATGCACAGTATGCTAGGCAGATCTACATGCTGCGCCATACCTTGCTGGTGATGCCCAGATACTCATCCAGTATATAGCTCAGCTCAATGGCCCCAATCCACTGGTTGCTGCCAATGAATGAGGACTCCTTATCACCTAAAGACACTAGTATCTCCTGTATCCGCCTGCAGTCCTCACAACACTGTTGCATGTTTAAACGCATCAAGTAGCATCGAGCACCAAAGCCACTACCAAGACCTCAATGCAAGCAGTTCTGTTGCAGAAGGAAGGTCCCCGATGCAGCCATTACACCTGCTGCTGCAACTGCTCAGACCACATCAGACGCCACTCAATCAACGCACCACAGGAGATGGCACACCACAGGGTTGCTAAAATCCAACCCTCTGGTGGCACCAACCCCTCTGCCTGATGATATCCACTGCCCTCAAGCAACCATACCTGTGGCCAGGAACTGGTTTATTGGTGTACTTCTGTAGTCTGAACCAGCTGATGATTGTTTGCAGGGAGCGGTAAGCACAGCCCCAGCCATTGTCATTGAACTTATCCTGCATGTAATGATAGTAGTCGTATACGCCATCTATCAAGTACAGTTGACCGCCTGCAGCAACAAAACACATGTCTCAGTCGCCAGCATTGCACACTCTGCTGCACAGGGCAACCTCTCTTATATGTCCAGACTCCAAAGCCTTCTGGATGGTTAGCATGCTGCTTCACTACCAGTGGAGACCAGCATGAGGACATGCATGCACAGTTCTTGTTGTCAGTTGCACAACCTAGGTGCTCAGTAACATGCTGAGTACAGTCCCAGGATAGCCGCGTCACCAAAACATCAGCTACAAGGAACAGATCTGGTAGGTGTGCAGCTCAGAGTGCTCTACTGTGTTGCCCTAGTGTTCTGACTGACCTGGTAGAGGCAAGCCATCATGCACATTCCTTAGACGAACAGCCCTGCCTACACTCTGTACATCATCTTGAGCAGCTTCCCAACTAAGTGCGTTGCTGAACCTGAGCATCGGCACATTGCCAGGGAACCCCAGCAAGCTGTGCAACTGTTGTCGCATCCCTAGCAGCTTGAGCTCTGTAGTTTCAGGTGATTCATGCAGCATTGGGTAGCAGACTGTTACAGGCAAGCCACCCAATGCTGGGGGTTGGAAGTGGTATGCCTGTACTGGCACCAAAGGCTGGCCTTCTGCAACTTGCTGCAGCAGCTGTTGCTGCATGACCATCATCTGTGACTGCAACGCAGGCGCTAACAGTGTCTGCACCACCACTCCTGCTTGCATACAGAGGGGAGCGAAACACAGGACATCCAAGCCCAGTGTTACCGCAACAAACTGCTGCTGCTGCTGGTATGGTTTGTACTCGAACAGGGGAGCACTGTTAGTCCCAGCTTCTTGTCTGCTGCTGCTGCCGCCTGTATGTTGCAACAGCAGCAAGCTAATACACGGATTGCTGTCATGCCCGATACTGCTCCCAAACAGGTCCTGAATGCTGCCTTTGCTGCTGCTGGTCAACAACACTGTGGGCTGCTGTTGCTGCTTCTTGTCAGTGACGAAGGCCAACCGATCCGTTGGTAAGCTCTGCTGCAGCTGGTGAAAAGCCTCATTGACTGCTGCAGCTGTTGCGTTGTTTGTGCTGCTACTGCTGTTGGAAGTGCTGGCGTGCACATTGATCTGTAAACTGAGGTGGCACCTGTGACACATTGCGCGGAATAAGCATGAAGGTTTCTGGTGTGACCGTAGAAGCACAACAGCACACTAGTGCAGTCAGCGGGAGCCAGCTTTTGTTCAGCTGACAGGTAACAACTGATGCCAGGGCAGCTTTTACCAGGGTGCAGATTGCAAGTCACAGGCCATTGGGATGCTTTCGCCGGGAGCACTCCCTAGCATCAGTCATGCAGATTGTCAACACACCCACCTGATGGCCAGATATCCTGGCAAGATATTGAGCCCTGCATCCTCATTGCTGTCAATGGTTTCAACACTTGCCACTGGCTGGCCGTCAACAGCCCAGCTGATAGTGTCTGCTGCTGTGCTGACTGCTGTGATTGTAGCAGGAACTTGCCTTGGCTGCCATGGTGGAGGTGCATCATCACTGGTGTAGCTGCCAGCTGCTAGCAGGCCATGAGGAAGGTGTCGTGCTAGTGCAGCTGCAAGTACATGAAAGACTGGTTTCAAAACCTGTGCTGGGACAGTCAACGCAGATGACATCCATGAAACGGGCCAAATTTGAGATGCAACGCCTTGTTCTTGATGTTGATGCAGAGTGCTTGTTGTGCTGAAAATGATGCAGTTCTTCTGCATATGTGCTGGCAGAGACCCCAGGTGTTGCAGGGTTGCAGTTGGCGCATGCAGGTCAGTCATGCTCTGCTTCTGATGATTCATAATAAGCGTGTTGGAGTAGAGGTGAAGGCTCACCCGCGGACTCTGCAAACTCGCCGGTTGCTACTGGCACACTGCCAACGACTGCTAGCAACTGCTTGTCGGCATCTATCGACGCTATCAACACTCCCTGCTGGCTTGAGCGCAACCTGAGCAGCACTTCACGAGGCAGGTAAACCTTCCAAGACATCCCAGCTTTGCCCTCACTGCTTGGGGATGTCCCTGCTTGTACCTGAAGACGGTAAAAGCTTCAAAGAGGCTGCACTTGCTGCGTCATTCATACATGTTTGTATACTTATTTCTCATAAATATGGCAGCAGCAGAGTAGCAGTATCCCCTCTTGTAGTTGAATTTACATAACCGGGTTCACGGCATGGTTGCCAGGTGGCTCACACGCATCACTGCAGGACGAGTGAGAGCGCAGTATGGTTGTGAAAACACTCAAAATACATCCTACATCTTCTTGATGCTCATTGCTGCCCCTATAGAGCTTACACTTTGGACTGTGCGCGGCCTAGTCCTCGCCACACACACTCCCGCCGATGGCGATGCGGTGTGGGCAAGCCATGCAGCTCAATCAAAAACCTTTGAGTTGCAGATCTCAATGTTGTAGCACACACATGACCCACCTGGCTGCTTTGCCCAGAATAACCATCCTGCAGGACAACAGGGCCAGGTGTGTGCAGGCTTCTGCGCTAGGGGACCTGTTCCGCGGCATCTTTGACTTTGAGAGCTGGGCTCCTAAGAGCACTAGAATATGGAGGTTACAGCAGTACCAGCCAGGTGGAGCAGAAGCACAGAACGCAGAAGCAGCTCCAACTGGTATGCTTGCTCACAATACCTAGGTCTGATAGGACTAGATGCTGCTGCTGCTGTTATGTGACACATTCTCTCATCATCAGGCTACGGCACTGATATGTTGTGCAAGCCTCTGACTGCGTTTGTGGTGGTGCTAGCATGCAATGCTATGCATCACAGACACAGGGCTTGCTCAAGCTCAGTGTTTGCGCTGTGCATTCTCCAAGTGACAGCAGTTAACCCCGCACAGTGCAGCACATTCAACTTGCTTGCCTCACTTAAGAGTGGTTCAGACTGAACTCAACGTACTGCAACCTTTTCAATGACATTCCCTTACCGCCACAGACTCCCCAGATGCCATGTCAGTGTTATCAGAGCGCATCAATCAGCTTCGTGACAGCAGACCTGCCAGCAGCAACAGCAGTAACAGCAGCAGCAATGCAGCGCTACTAGACCCACCAAGCAGCACCTCCAGCAGCAGTGCCAATGCAGCAGATAGCAGCAGCCCCCCAGGAGCAGATACTGCGGGTGAAGCTGTGAAGTCCTTTACTGATGCAGATGACGATGAAGTGTCTGCTGCTCTTGGTCAGCGAATCAAGCAAATAGTCAGCACTACGGGAAGCCAAGGAAGCAGTATGGATGAAGAAGAGATGCGTCAGCCGTTGACAGGAGAGGTATCCACCCTTGCAACAGTAGTCACCGTGTGTATTCTGTGTCATGCATGTGCACAGTATTACAGGTTGTGTTGCTCATTAATGCCTGGGTCAGCTCCCAGGTCACGTGAGATGATTCTGACTAGCACTTGGATTACCAGAAAATCCCGATGCTGGCAAGGCTCTGTTGTCATAAAGCTGTTATGTGCAGTAGATGAAAAGTTAGGACCTGATGCCAGCTTTAGAGGCAGCTGGTGCAGTGATATGCCTCAGGACGTCTGTGAACTAGAAGTTAGGAGATGTGCCCAAGCAACAGTATATGTCAGCAGCAACTGGACGATGTTTCATACCTTTGCTAGATGAAGCCAGAATGTCTGCTGGTTCTGCCTCTGCAGGAGATACGGCAGTTGCTGCTGAAGAAGTATGGCAAGAGTTATGACATGAGCTTTGTAAGAAGGGACGTACCAGGCATGAAGACCTTTGTCTGTGAGTGTCTCTGCTTCTGCTAATACTGCAGTTAAGTGTTAGCAAGCAAGCAAGCAGCAGATATGTTCGAGTGACATGTCCCATGACAGCAGATAGGTGCTCTGTGGAGATGTTGCAACCTCTGACGCTGTCCACAACCTCACGATGTTTACAGGTCTCAACATCATGTGGTTGCATTTAGAGCAGCAAAGTTTCAAGATGACTTACGACCAGTACATGGACAAGCTTCAGAGTGTAGCAGCGCTGGTCAATATTCTGGGCCAGACTGACAAGGTGAGTTGTGTTTGCAGCTGATGGTTACCCGTGATCAAGACGCTTGCTTTGATGTCACTAGTTGACACCCGCTGTTTATGAACAGTAAGTCACATACGGTGTACGATTCATGCTGCAGCTGTCATTGGTGTTTGTTGTGCATGGCATTCCATGTTTGTGAGCCAGACTGACCACTTGCATCGGCAAGAAGCTTACAGTACTCCTTTGCATATGTCAACAAACTTCCTCTTTTTGTTGATTGGAACACACGACTGCCTAGTATTTGTGAAGCACAAAACACAAGGGTTGGTTAGGCCCATGATAACAGTTACCTGCAGATGCACCAACAAGCTGGTTGCAAGCAGGATCGAGTTGGTTGAACCCAGCACATACATGACTTGATTCATTTGGAAGCTAAAAATGACAGAGGATCTGTAGTCAGGGTTTTCCAAGAATTCTCCCATCACCATTTGCTGTTTTGGCTTGTGCTCGTTCTTTGCTGTTATGCATTGTCTTTGCCATATGCTGTGCTTCCTGGATATCCCAATGTTACGTGGAACTGCTGCAAACTGTCCATCTCCTCCAGGTCAGAGCTTTCCTCAAGGCACCAGCCAAGAGTCAGAAGGGCCTGCCACGTAGACCAGTAGTGGGTACAGCTATCAGCATACGCTTTGACCTTGATCAGGCCGTAATCAATGAGTGGTTTGGGCAGGGGTACGATTGAGAAGCATGATTAAGACCGGGGTCAAGTACATGAACTTGTTGTGTTTTGACCTGAGACTGTGTGGTTGTGTGTTTGGTATGTAATGGCTGGGAGTGGCGGATGTGCATCGTGTTGACCTGATGGCAACTTGGACAGCTGATTGTTGGGCCATGCTGCAGCTTGTGCATCTCACCAGGCTGGTTTTGATATGAGTTATGTGTACAATGTCTGGAACGTTCAACTTGCACTCATTTGATCATGAGCTCATGAGCTCAGCTAGCGCAGCATTTGAGGCTAATCAGGGATTCGCTCTTGCAGCGAGGTGGATGCGATGCTGACTGCTGAATATGTACCAATGAGTCAGAGGCACCCTCCACGTGGCACACTTATAACCATCTGGTAATTACCATCTGCGTTCCTTCCAGGATCCGGAAATCGTTGACTGTGGGCAGAACTTGGGCCCAGAAGCTCCACACAGGCTACATGTAAACATATCACTCGGGGGCAATGGTTCCCTCACTCTTTCAAACTCCTCTTTGCATTTTCACACATGTACAGGGAACAGCGCAGACTTGCAAAGACACCGGTATAGGTACAAATTGTAGTGGCAGCTCAGCAGAGCCTGCCAGGGCCTGTGAGGTACCACATCAATCGACACACATGCTGCAATGCACAGCTACTCTCAACCAATCCCAGCATCTCAAGGCATCAACAGCCAAACCCATACAGTGTTGGATGATGCTTTCCAGCATATGCAGTGCACCACCATGCATGAACAATTGTCAGACAGCTGATGGGGACGTATGCTGCATCACTACCAGGCCAGCGGTCAGTCAACAGGCAATGAAAGCCATGCGGTAGAGGGCATTGAACAAATGGCAGTGATGCAACTATGAAACAAGGCTTTCACTCTCAAGTGCGCTCGCGCTTGGAACTTAGTGTCATCGACTAGTTTCACAACGCAGTCAGCAGTAGTACAACATTTCTGTTTCTTTGCTGGTCTGCCAAGATAGTCCACTCAGTGGACTCCACTACATCCTCTGCATACAGTACGCACACAAAAACCGGCACATGGCATTTGAAGTGTTAACATCTCTTTGGGCCAGCCTCTGACAATCAATGTAGCCATGATCATGTGTTAAGCCTTCCTCATGCCGGTACTGAGCTGTTAAGAACATTGATGGGGAAATGGAAAGTGACATGCCCCTTCCTGGGGTTACCAGTATAGATTGTGGCGGAGCGGGTCTGCAGGGTTCCAGGCAGCAGCGCAATGTTTTTGATGAGTATACATGTACACACATCACGGTGTATCTGTTCAAACTACCTGGATGCATACGAAATTGATTGACCACCAGGCTGGCCTGCAGCACCTGGCATGCAACAACTTGGGTCCAAGCAGATCTATGAAGTACACTGGTGCGACAGCAGTGGTGATCAAACTCAGCCGGATGTCCCTATATATACTTGCATGTTTTCATCATATATTGATGATGGCAGGTTTACGCAAAGGCAGGGAACAATCCTAATTTAACTCGGCAATTGATAGAAACGTTCAGGTCGGCTTGCACCCATACGCGTTTCTATGCAAGTCAAATACAGCCACCCCACATACCTCAGGCCTGAATAAGACAGTCGCTGTGGTTGTATCACTTCCATTTGCATCCAACTCAAAGAAAAGGGGCAGCTCCTCGTTGCTGTTGTCACCAAGGATCTTCAGGGCGTCCGTCGCATTCAGAGGTTGCTGCAAGAGAGACCACAGGGCATCACTTAATGCATCATTTAATACCAACGTTCAGAGGCAACTGAGGGCAGGACATGCGGCAAGCAGCACACCATGATGGTGTGCAATGCATCAAGTGATGTCAAATCCAAGATCATGACGCTTGTCACAGGGGTACATACAGCTGCCGGTTGCCACTGGTGTGCGCACACAGAGCCAGTGACGGCCTATATTGAAGATCTATAGGAAACTTGATGACAAGATCTTGTACAGCTTATAAGCTGTGCTCAGGTCTGACTTTATTATAGAGAGCTCACCGGGTATGCTGTAGCAGTGGCCACCCTTGCCAGTGTTATCGGACTGTCATACTGGCTAATCTCCGTCCAGTGGTACATGTTGCCATGAAACATCCACTCTCCAGCCGGCACTTGCACATATAGGAAGTCACCGTATGGGCCCACCTGCAGCATCAGCATGCAAGAGAGCACCTGGCACAGTTCAGACCAACAAGCGGTGCCATCTGGCCGTTACTCTCAAGAGTCTGGCGCTTGGCCAGTCTGCCAGTGGGATTCAGCCACCTACAAATAACTTAATACATAGTATGTGCATTGCGCAGGCTGCAAATGATGATGCTCGCCAGTTGATGTCCGACAGAGTCTGACAGGCACACTTGGCCGTTGCACGCTTGGCCACACGGTGGGCCGCCAGCAGGCTGCCTTGTACTTTGAGGCTCACAGATGCACACTACTGTCATATAATCGATGCACAATGTCATTTAATCGAAGTACTGCACTTTGAATCCTGCAGCTGCACCACCTTCAGTGGGAACAGGCGCTGTGTCCCACCTCAGCTGAACCCACTCTCCCTCCTCCTTCACCAATATGTTCAATGAGGTTGAAGTTCACTCCCATCATTAGGTCAGGCACAGAGAGCCGAGCAACAGCGTCTGTGATGTCCTTGGCTTCAAGCAGTGCACGACCCAGGTACACAAGTCCAACACCCGCCTTGGGTCTGTAGATGGGCTCAACATAGTTCTGCGTGTGTTGAAGGAAGGGCCACATACAGGGTTAACAGGTTAACAAGTAACAAACACCTCAAACATGGTGGCTGATGATGAAAGACTTCGGACTTCCAGGATGGCACCGCCCTGCCACGTTGGAGTATTCAGGTGTTGCTGACCAGAGTTACAGCATAGGGTGGCAAGGGCACTGATAAGGGCACTTCATCGCAAGAATGTGTCATGATAAGCTCCCCAAGAGTGCACATGTCTGAACATGTATGTACTGGCAGATGCATTGTCCCAGTCAGGTCCTGCAACATCTGTAGTGGGAACAGCTCTGGGTACAAAGGCTTGCACCTATATTCAGCTTCGGTGTACTTAGTAAGCAGCACATATAGCAGTGTACATATAGTACATGCTCAGGCTGCATGGAATCTGCCTCACCTCAGTGAAGCCCAGCCCATAACTGTTAAACCCAAAAGCAATGCTTGGCAGCTCCCCAGCATAAGCATACGCCACCCAAGTCACGTTATTCTGCAAGATGACAGGAATACGACCACATACGGTTCAAGCAAATATCTGACTACAGTCATGTCCATTGACAATAAAGACTTTCCACTACCATGTATGTCTGTTGACATGTACATGTCATGTGCTGCACAGCACAGCTGCCAGCTGAATGCACACCGAGTGTAAGATTTACAAAATCGAATGAGTGCCAGGTACCAGTACACCGTCATCAATCAGCTATAAAGCCCCAGCAGCTAGCTGCAGTAAGATTATATCGATCTACCATATGGCGCTCAGATGGATGCTTTCCACAGACCAATCCTACTGTTGTGCTCACAACAGTCCGCCCATGACAGGTGCTCACAACCTGCTAACTGCCAGTGCAGCTCACCGTCTTGCCGATCAACACGTAGTTGGTTCCTTCCCTGCTTGCAGACTCCTCCTCATTGTGTGCCAGCAGGGGCTTAACCGAGGCACCGGTCTTGTTCAGCTCAGGACGGGCGAATGCAATCAACACATCACTGCGTACAAGACAGCCCCAGACGGCACTCGTAAGAAAAAGGCTTTGCAGTCAACCCTGATCGTATAGCATGTGCTTGGCGGACGATGTTTTGGCAAGGGATATTGCTTTGGCAGTCTAGCTTGCAGGAAGACCTCATCTACTATTGCATGCAGCCCTGGGTAAGGCAGCAGGCAGAGCCAGCTGAAAGTAACACGGAATGACTGGAAAATGCACTCCTGATACCCTGTGTTTTGCCCACCTGCAGCCAATGCCCTGATGAGTGGCTTTTGACAAAAACTCCCTTCCCAGCACTTTGTCAAAGTAGCTTCTGGTCTCTAGCAATGCGCGAGGGGCCCGCTGCAACCGGCGGCCTTGTTGTGCTGCAATTGGAGCTGTGGTACTGTTGCTGGCTGTTGTGGCATTTGTACCTGCTGCTGATCCAGGACTGTCATCCTCTTCTGCAGCATCATCTGCAGATTCTGATGACTCGTCTTCACTATCAGCAGACTCAGACTTAGGCTCAGCATTGTCAGAATCTGCCTCAGCATCCGACTCATCCGCATCTGCATCAGATTCCGTCTCTGCTTCTGCTGCAGCTTCTGCCTCTTGTTCCTGCTCTGCAATTTTTGTGCGGTTCAGTTCAGCTGCAAGTTGTGGGTCTAGGTACCAGGCCTCAAAAGTGGCCAGCATCAAGCTGATCTCATCATTGAAGTTTACCACCACCATCTGCATGCCAAGTGTGTCATATCTGTTATGAATTCGCACATAAGCTCCTGTGTTGGCAAGGTACAGGGGTCGATCTTCGGGGCTTGCCAGCAAATTGCTAAATCTTGAAGATCATGGCATGCCTCAAGCAGCCTAGACTCTGCAGCTACTCACAGGCTACTTGCTGATGCTGCCATTTGTCCGACAAACCAGTAAGGTCTGCCTGACTAACACACTGGCAAACAGCCTGGGTTCAGCAAGGTGTTGAATGCCATTCCGTACAGCTAGCAGTATTGACATTAGTGTCCCTGCCATTGCAGCTCGTCACATGCTTGCTTGCAGCTCAAGATTTCGGAGTCTAGATCTTGAGCTTAAAGCAAGCAGGTGACAAGCTGCAATTGCAGGGGAATGTTTGTCGATAATGATGCTGTGTCAGCACTGCAAGCCAATATCAATAAACTGTGTCAAGCAGGCCTAGTTCTCATGGTAATGCCACTGACTATCATGCCTACAGCTACGCACTTGTCCTGGAGGCACACCAACACCAGCAGCATATCCACACATCTCCTGAAAGTAATCTGGGTAGCGGGTAGCATGCAGGGCAGCAATCTTGGGGATGAGGTCTTGACCGGATCGATTTCGGTACCACTCCTGTATGCGCAACATGCCAGAACAGAAAATCAGGCCTTACAACAGTAGGACTTGGAGAGTGCACCTTTCAATTGGACCCGGATGGTGTGTTGCAGCCTCAGTGGCTTAGCACGCAATCAGAGGGTACAATGTACAATCTGATCTAAATGCATGTGCAGCACATATCATCATGACGTGCCCAAGAACAATCAGGGACAGCAGAGCTCCGTGCGTGAGAAGTGTTTACAAGC
>LWCB01006238.1:0-13142 GCA_001630525.1 Coelastrella sp. M60 | reverse complement strand
AGTTCTTGTCATTACTGATCTTGATTGACATAACCAGTCATGACTCTGATCTATGTCTCCACTCAAGCACCATACTCATACTTACTGTGTCTTTTGGTCACGAATCTTTGCTATGCTGCCTGCAGCTGCTTCTGGTGCAGTCGAGGCAAAGCCCTCAGGGCTGAGAAAGTGACCGGAACTCCCTCCCAGGTCAGGCCAGGTCAGGTCAGGTACATGACTATTTCGTGTAAGCTTCCTTGGTGGCATGTGGTTGTGGTAACACAACGTTTCACATATAATCCATTGTTTTGCTTGCGCCCAGTTTCGTGACCTTCAAGCACGCAGTGAGTTGGCATGGAACAGTACGGCCTTCCGTGCACCAACGATGAGCAGGTAGCACAGTTTCAAGCTGAATATCAAGCAGCATTCAACGCGGGATCTCAGGACGAACTTGAAGCAGCTAAGTGCAGGTGGGACTTGACAACGGTCTCTGCCAACCTGGTGCACGACGCTTACACCGTCCAGAGATGCATGCATGCTTACATGGATACTTTGAGTTGTATAGACACAATGGACGTTGATACAGGCACATGCTTTGCACTCGTGGGTTTGCAGACTCATATGGGCCTTGGTGCATAGCAACACCCGCACCAATCAGCAAAGAGGCTTGGACCTTGCACAAGCAGCGCTAGACAATGATAAGCGATCTCAAGATCAGGACAGAGAGTTACGGTATTACCTAGCGGGTATGCAACCTCAGCATGTATTGCAGCTTCTGTTGATGATTGCACATTTGCTGCTGCATCGCACTGCATGTGCTCCTTCTCAAGCAAATACTTCCATAGGTTGACACCAGCTTGTGTGCAGTAACATACTGTACGGCTGTACTACTCGAGGCTCTTGCCACATCAACATGCAGTCTGCCAGTCACCTGAGCATCCACAGACCTGCAATACCAGCTGATGAACACAAGCAATTGGATAACATGGCAGCTATAGCTACAGTTGGGCGAAGTACTTTAGATCTGACTTAACGAGGATGTGTGTCCTTGCCTGCAGTGGCACAGTTCAAACTTGGGAAGTGCCTAGATGCTCGCAGGATATTGACAGGAGTCATCAAGGTGAGGCAGTAGGCGACATTTCGCTTGTTGATTGCAAGCTATCAGTGGTGGACTTTGTTACATGCATCATTCAGCAAGCTGAGTGTATGGTTGCCGCAGGCAACGTCGTTTCAGCAGCGCAACAGCAGGTGTCTCGGTGCCATGAGTCCGCTGCTCGACTCCACAGCAGTACGAATCAGGTCGCTACAACCAATTCTTCGAGTAAAGCTTGCCCTCATGCAGCATATCTTCAAGCTCAATCTGGGTCAACACAACTGTCACCACCCCAGGTTGGCTGACAGCACAGCCTGCCCTGTGCTCTATGTTGTCTGACTTGCAGGATTATCCCGACTTCCGACAGGCTGAATCTCTGAAAGCTGCAGTAGATGACAGAGTGGTGAAGGATGGTCTTTTGGGCTTGGGAGTGGCAGGAGCAGTGGCTGCAGTGGCACTGGGAGTCTTGTTTGGGGGCGGCAGGAGGCATTAGAAACAGATGGCGTTATTGCTATGACTGATGGGTAGTTTCTATATGCACATTGGAGCCATATGTGGAGGCAGCAGGTGATATCAGGAGCAGGAGAGATGCCAGCGGCATTGGCTTGTACAGTTTCAAACACTTTGTTATATGTTTGATTTTTCCTTTCCTAGCAACGTTGTCAGTTGAAAGTGTTCTGTGTACTGGTTGTTTGGTCTCAACCCCATATAGCAGGTGCCACACTCTGCAGCACCCCTGTCAACAGCTACTAGCAAGTTGTTGTGCGCAGAGAATGAAGGGGTAGACGCTATCTGTGAGTACAATGTTGCTGGTTTGGGTTAACAGAGTCGTGTACATTCAAGGTTTGCAGTTGATGTGGTACATACCTGCAAGGCAGTTGCTGAAGGTCTGGGCACACTTTGAGCATGGTGCGGGTTGGGGCAGCACTGCTTTGGCAAAAGCTGTGTAAATCTGGCTATATCAGTCGCACAGCAAGAGTCGCTGTTGGCTTGACGCCCCAATTTTTGACGTATAATTGGTGAACAGGAGGATTTCTTTGCTAAATGTGATGTATCTGCACCGTGCAGTGCCGCGCTGTTGCATGATGGTCATCATCCATGTCCATGAGGAACATTCTACCTACAAGGCCCCAGTCACAAATTGAAAGATCAATTCAATGTTTTGGTTCTGCAAGAGATATGTGGTCGATTTGATGTTCAACTCATCGACATCGACCCTCATTCTTGCACACATCTTTTTCAAACTAGGGATGACAGCAGTTAAGCGGTTCGTTTGTAACACATGACCGCTCGCTCCGGGGAGCGCATGTTATCATGCATCCATTGTTTGGCAGTGATCGCGGTTGCAAGTAACTTTGAAGGCTGAGGCTGCGGAGAGGTAGTACAGTACTGCACTGAGTCGTGGCCAGAGCAGTACGATCCTTCTCGCTCTCGTGGGTCATTATCAATATGGAGAGCTCAAGACGTACTCAAGAGCAGGTGCGCCGGTTGCTGCGAGCTCTCCATGGCTTGCGTAGGCATGCAGAGTTGGAAAGCAGCCTAGTGTTGTCTCTGAGCCTTTCAGTACTGCGATCTGAGTGAGCAACATTGGTACGTTTGACGAAGATTCATCGGCTTGATGTCTTGTTCTACGTACCATAGCATCAGCTGGTAGGCCAGGACAACCCTGATCTGATAAAAGCCCTTATGACGCTGTTGCTGGCTCTATGATTGCCTATCTACTGCTGTGTTGGCATGTATCAGTGCCCTTGCCCTGTTTTCTTGCCTGCAGGATGTCAACTTTCCAGCCCTGGCAGTTGCCCTGCAACATCCAGCAGTAGCAGCAGATCAGCACAACATATGCACACTGCTACAAGTCAACAAGACATGGAGGACAGCTGTACAGCAGTCAGCGGCAAGCTTGACAGACATCAAATTCTATAACCATATAGCTTCTGACAGCAGCAACGAAGCATCTTCATTTGCTAGATGGCTGGCCAAGCATTCAGGAGTGATCTGCAATCTGAGCATACACCCTAGATATGGCCCAGAAGAGTCTGTGGCGGTGGCTCGCGAGGTCGTGCAGCACGTCATCGAGCTTGGCCTGCAGGCTGCGGCTGCTGCTGTCAGTGCTGTCTCCATCAGTTCAGTTGACAAGATCAGGCCACAACTTCGGCTGCGCTCATTCAGCAGTTCTGTACCACCCACTGCAGCAATGCTAGCTGCACTGCCAGCAGCAACATTGACAAAACTAGAACTAGACCAGCTGGCTAACAGCGACTGGTACTTGGGGCTTGGCCAGCTGACAAGCTTGCGGCAGTTGGTCATGGACATGCGTGAAGTTGGGCCGCAGCATTCAGCAGCACTTGGCTGCTTCGTCGCAATCAGCAGCCTCAAGATGTTGACGAGTCTGGATTTGTCAGGTGTACCTTGTGAGTGTGACACCAAGATGTTTCCTGTACAGCTGCAGATGCTTGATCTGCAGTACCGTGATGGCATTTCTGGTGACGATTCTCCACTTGACGCTGACGGTGTAGTAGTAGACCTGCAGCACCTGACACGTCTCCGACAGCTACAGCTGAGTGCATATGAGCTGGCAGCAGGGTCCTCAGTGCCATGCAATCTTTCCTACCTGAAGCTGTCAGTTGATGGGTGGGCAGCAGGCGCAGTATCAGGCCTGAGCAGCCTGAACCAGCTGAACTCGCTGGAGTTGGACGTCCTGTGCATGAACAGTCAGCATCTTGAACCTTTCAAGCAGCTCACACAGCTTCAGAGACTGACCATGATGTTGGGTGAGGACGCCAACCCACTTGAGGTCGCCGACACCTGGGCCGATCAGCCTCTCTGTGACTTGCAGCTTGAGCAGACGTATCCCGACGCGACGCTGTACAGCAGTGTCGTGCAGCTGATGCAGCGAGCCGGTGAAGCAACTGCACTTACAAGGCTAGAAGTTTGCTTATTTCGCGTCGTCCCTGATCATCCTGGTGCAGAGAAGCTTACTGTCTGTGAGCGCCTCAGCACTTTGACAAACCTCAAGGAACTGACCCTGAGAATTGGAACTCCTGACGACTTTGAAGAGCATGATGCACAGCACCTGGCTGCATTGGGAACACTTACCAGCTTGGACTTGTGCCTCTGCGGCTCTGGACCTTACATGGATGCAACTACACTGTGTTTGCTAGCCTTGAAGTTGACCGATTTGAAGGTGTTAAGAGTTAGGGACTCCAACTGTGTGCTTGAGGTTGGCGACACGGCAGCACTTCCTGCAATAGGGAGGTTGACAACACTCACGGTGTTGTGCTTGGAATATCTGCCAATGAAAGCTGCTAGGCGTGGTTTGCAGCTGTTGACAGATCTCATAAGACTGACGGAGCTGGATGGTTTCCAGAACGCAGGAGAAGAGGCATTGCAGGCCTTTTGGAACAGCATCAAGTCAAGCAGAAAACGTATGCATCGACCTGTTTACCATGACAGTTTGGTTATCAGATAGGTCACTGCCCTAGCAGTGTCACTGTACATGTGTTAGTGGCCACCATGGTGTCTGGAGTCAACTTCCCTCAGTCTTGTCGGGTCTGCTCTAGGCCCCAGCATTGCCGATCTCGTTAGTGGTGCTGTGAAAACAATGAGTAATGGCTGTGTCATGCGCTGAAGCTTCATACTATAGTGACTAGTAGTCAGACTATATGTGACAGAGCGGCTCTGTCAGCCTGAGAGGCTGAGCCTTGAGTTGGCTCGTGCAGCAAAGAGTATGCAATGCCGGCTGATGCAGACAAGCAGTTGCTGCGCCTATATGTCTCCCTCAGTGCTGGAAGCTGAAGCTGTGAATGGAAAGAGTAATTTGGCTCGTGCAGCAAGATGTATGCAATCACAACAGTAATAGTAGTAATACTAATTGCCACCATATGCCATAGCACCTAGTGCCATCGGCCTCGCACCCAATCACAACAGTAAGCTGACAAATGTTGCAGTTGGACCAAGATACTGCCTCAACGCTTTTCAGCCTAGCCTGGGTGAATTCACTGACATCACAATGTGAACAATGCATGTCACGTCCGACGTGACAATCGACTGTGACAGTTGATTACGTATCATATCGTACAATGATTGCGTGCATGCACCTCACTTCAACACTTAACTATATATTGCGTGCATGCACCTCGCTTCAACAGTTGATTATAGACAAAGGGTATGGAACCACACCTATCGCATGTTTGAGGCCTGATAGTGACTGTTGCCCACCCAGTGTACAGTCAATCCACGTGCTTACATACGATTGCAACAAAGGAGCCTTCAGCACACAAGTGTGCGCTGTCAGCACAATTTGGATGGCCGGGGGATTGCTGCACTGGTCACCAGACCATTTGCCTGACTCGGATAAAGTTGTCAGGCCACTAATAACAGGGTATTCTCACCAGTCACAGACTGATCAATGTAACACACCCGCTTCACACTACAAGTTGTACTACTCGTTCTGTCATAACAACTTGACTTGGCTTCTTCATCACTACCACCCTGCCGCTGCTGCTTCACCGCTTGTTGCTGCTGGTTGATAACAGGTAGCAAGGTGCCGCTGATCCAAGCGCAGCGCCCAGCATCCAGCAGCTGCTTACACTTCAGACCCAAAGCAATCCTACTGGCTCTATCCAACAGACCTGCGGGATGATTCTCCAGTTGCTGCTGCTGCTGCTCTCCGTGTGCAGACAATGCTGCACTGCCAGCTGCAGCATAACCTTCAGCCCCTTGTCTCTTGGAGACATTGCTGCAATGGCCCAGTGAATCCACTTGTTCATGGTGATGAGTGATGCCTTCCGCTCCCAACAGCTGCTGCTGCTGCTGCTGCTGCGGTGCAGGTGTCCGCTGTGTGCTGTTGTTCTGATCTGCTGCAGCTTCAGAAGTCCCAGGTGCAGCTTCATGACCACACAGTGCCCAACCTGCAGCATATCACGGCGCAGATGGCATTCTCTGGTAACCAGTGTGATAATCCACCACATGAGGGCCAACAGATCAACTTGGAAGCAGTGTGTGCACGACTGCGCTTGAGGTAGGATACTGCATACTGGTTCAACAGGTCAACATGAAAGGACTATCTGTTGGCTGAGGATGCAACTGCCATTGAAGTATTGCATCCTTGTCAGGTGGACTATGTATGATGACTTCTGAGGAAACAAGTGACTGTACCTAGTGTAGTAAGCAAACAAGCATACAAAACAAAAACGAACAGGAACGGAGATTGTACAAATGAAGCTCATGCAGCAACAGTATACTACTTGTTGCTTTAGATACCAGTGCACATCAGCAGCAACCACACTCACTTGTTAGCCATGAGATGGTCTCGAATTCTGTTCGTCCTATCCCAAACTGCTGCAGCACTTCTCTGCCACAATAAGCAGTCCAGCCACACCTATGGTGACAACAGGTGGCTATGGCTAAACCCTGCAGTTTGAAATCATACTGACAGTTGCTGCTGCTGCTGCTACAATGTAGTGGAGTACTGCTGCTGTCTTTTCCTCGAGCATCTACACCACAGCCATCAGGTACAGCTGTATCTTGCTCATGTTGAATACTGCCAGGTTGACTAGGTGCGTATGTGTTCGCAATCTTCTGACTGCTGCTACTGCTGCTGCAGCGGTGATCAGCCATACGCTGCGCCTGTAACACTGCATTGTAACAGGCCCTCAAAGCGAAGTCAGTAGCAGCACCGCATAGATGCTTGCCATGTGCAACCCAAGGCATCTGCTGCTGCTGCTGCTGCTGCTGAGTTCCCTGAGATGATGATGGTTCTAACCCAGGACGCGGCTCATAGGGGCAGCAGATCAATCCCCCAAAACTTGTGTTTTTCAAGCGGGTTTTGCTGCTGCTTGATGTGTTGCCATTAGCACTATTACTATTTTGAGGGTTTGCAGGCTTACTGCTGGTCTGGCTGTCGTGACTTTGTGTTGCTGGTGACTGGCAACTGTGCTCTGCAGCTTGGCACTGCTGCTGCTGCTGCTGCTGCTGCTGGCTGAGGACCTCATTCTCTGTTGACTGCTCCTGCTGGATCCCTTGCTGCTGTTGCTGCTGCTGCTGCTGCTTCCCTTCAGAGCTCTGCTTCTGTTGTGTGTCCTGCTGTTCATGTTGCTGCTGTTGCCCTTCAACTTGCTGCTGCTGCTGCTGTTGGTGCACGTGCTGCTGATGCACCTTCTGACAATGTTTGTGGATCCTCTCCAATCGCTGCTGATGAGCTTGCTGCTTCACTTCTGCTGGTGACAATCCCCTCAGATGCAGGTGCATGAGGGGCAGCAGAGCAGCATCTTTGAGATCTACTGCTACACGTGTCAGACGAGTGTGTCTCAACCGGCGATCAGCCTACAAAGCACAACGACAGTACTAGAGCATATGCACACATATGAAAAGTGGGCTGCCGGATCTCACTGAATGCAGCAAAAGGTTGTGCTATGGGCTGGGCTTCAATGCATCACAGCAGAATACATAGTACTTGATAACAATAGAATATATAGTACTTGATGATAACAGAATACATAGTACTTGATAACGATAGAATAAATAGTACTTGATAACAATAGAATATATAGTACTTGATGATAACAGAATACATAGTACTTGATAACGATAGAATAAATAGTACTTGATAACAATAGAATATATAGTACTTAAACAACAATAGATAGAGAGATACTTGATAAAAATATCAGATAACAAAATGCAACATGACATGCTATAGAATCAGTAGGCTCCAATGAGGTGTCCCTCCTGAATTTGCTATACCGCCACCAACATGAGAATCCTGGGGCACAGCATAAATGACGTGCTGTTGTTGAGCGTCAAGATAACACAGGGTGGATACCCAGTACTGCCGCAATGTGAAGCATGGGCGTCGGATGTATCCAACGTACCTTCTTGATGAAATTTCCTTGTCTGTCCAAAAGTATGAGCTCATTCGCTCCACACACTTGATGTAACCAAGCAGTAAGAAACCCCTTGCCTGCACCCAGCTCAACAAAGATGCTGTCTTGGGGACTAGACAGCAGACCAGCGGACTGCATGTTACCTGCAGAATAAAGAAAATGACAGATAACTTATCAGACCATAGTCACATTGTGTATATTTCTTTACCAACAAAACTACCAGCAGAAGCTTGATGATCAAGTGCTACATGCACTCGCTGAGTTCTGAACAATAACAATATTTTGTATAGAAATTACTTATATTTCTCGACCTGCAGCATGCAATTATTTTCAGGTATTGATTGAAGCCTCAGGCTCATAAGGCTCGTAAGTCAATGTCCAGCTGCACAACCAGCAGCCATCTGCAAAGATAAGATACACAACAGATGTGCTTTTGCCATGTACACATATTTGTAGTCGTGTCAGCAGGCTTGAGATTCATACATACATTACAGAAGTGTTTCGTTGTTTTCTCACCAACAATAGATGCATGTTGTGCTGCATGTTTCCTGTCAAAGGGCATCAAAGGATCCAGGTCCCTGCTGAACTGAAACAGCTGCTCAAGATCTCCATCACAGCCACCAAGTAACTGCCTGGCCAGAGGGTAGGTAGCGGTCAGTGAGGCATGTGCAGTGTCAATCTGCAGGACAAGAGATCAAGAGTCAACATCTTTGTGATCTTGCATGCTGGCGATGTCTCAAAAGGAAGGTCTGGAAGCTGCCCCAGAAGCGTTGAAAAACTCACTCTGCTGGCAGCAGACGCTGCAGGCAAAGGGGAATCAGTTTGAATCACAAAAGTGCTGTAGAGGCTTCATGAGCAGAATCACTATTGCAGCAGGTCATGATGAGTTCGTGCCATACCTTGTTCACCAGGTTCATGAACCAATCAGGTCCCAGTGCGATTGCTGTTGCTGTCCGGTGCTCTGCTGTTCCCTTAAGGAAAGAAGCACAGGCCTCAGCTGCTACAGCTGCTGCTGCTGCTTGTGCTACTGCACCATCGGCTGAGTCCTGCTGCTGTTGAAGAGGTAAATCTGCGCCGGTGTTGAGGTTCTCCAAAAAGTAGGGCTGTGCCTGCGTTGCAAAGGGAGGCAACACAGAAGGACAATAAGTGCAGGACACATCTGATGAGTGCTTGCATGGCTGCTTTTGCACCGGATCGCGCAGCGATCGCACTGTATGATAGTAGCAAAAGGTCCGGGTCGCTATTTTTGCAAAGCTGTGTATCATACTTTATGAATAACCATTGCCAGGGCCTGTTCAGCATACTGCGTGAAGGACTCATCTGCAGTGGTGATGTTGCTGCGTCTACTCTGTGGCTTAAGAAGTTTGGCCTTGCATATTGTCGTTTGCTAAACGGAATATCCAGCAACACTGCTCAGGCTGTGCTTCTCCTGTTGCAACCGTACCCACCTTTGCAGCTGCCTTCCTTATTGCTTCAGGACATCTCTTCAGATGTGCCTTCAACTGGCTAATGGGGACATCACTGCGATCGCAGTAGTATACATGTGAAGTTTTCGTATTATACGAGAAATGTACTCTGAGCAGACGTGTTGATTCGGGGTACCTAGTATCAGCACTTGGCTGCTGTGCACCCACTGTGTTCTGTGCATGCTCAATCTGGGGGTGGGTTGTTCTGCCCACAGACAGCTTCGACTCACTGATTCGGATTTGCCGGGCAGGGCACCCTTTGTTCTCCCGCTCCTGTGACTGCGTATAAGTGATTTCCACAGTACTGCTCTCCTTCCTTGCACTTCCAGCCACAGCACCGCTTTTTCATGGGCAACCAGAACTGACAGCTCTGGTTTGGGGCCTTGGGCGTTTCAACAGAACCCATCTTGCCGTGTAACCTTTGAGATGGCGCAAGAGAGCGGCGTCGGTGCCGGTTTCAAAGTGACTCCCGCAGCATGGCTGCTAAACTCGCAGGCAACCGCTGCAGGTATTTGGAGACAAGCTGCTCATTTCAGCATTATATATTTCATCCAGTTTATCATAAAGTGAGCTAAACCAGCACCTTCAACAATGGACGAGCGGAAAGCAGACGACAAACAGCATGGCGCGGTTTACACCTTGCGTTCACTGGTGATCAGCTGCAATGATTCAGCCACATCATTGTAATACTTTTCTTCAGCTGTTGCATCTTAGCTAAACTGAGCTGCTAATGGTTAGAGCTCGCACAGAGCTGTACACAGTTGTTCACCTGCAACCGCTCACTGTTCGTACCGACAAACAGGGCACTAGGCTTACCTGCAACGCTTCAACACGATCTCAACATGTCAAACAGCACAGCAGCGCCGCATGGCCCACTGTATCACCTGATCCAGAAGCCACTGTGGCAGAAATGCAAGGACAGCGGCACACCGTACTGCCCTCCAACATACGAAGCAGTAAGCTGCCGCTTGCCGTTCCGTTGAACGCCCAAATTACCAAGAGATTGTCACACATCTCGATCACCCTCAACAATGTGTGCATGTGCCTCTCTACGATGACGACGAGGCTGCCTCGCCAAAAGGCTTGTGTGTGAATGACCACAGGACGGCTTCATTCATCTGACCAAGGAAGCGGATCTGCTGCTGGGTGTAGCAAACCACTTTTACAAGTCGGTTGAAGAAGACTTCCTGGTGCTGGTGATCGACAGCGAGAAGCTCACAAACAAGGTCAGTTCCTTAGACTGCGCAGTTATGACAGACTTAGCCATGCAACATACCAGATGCCTATAATAGCGGCACAACATGGACTGGGGCCGCCACCCAGAGCCGTGTCATCAAAGCAAGGATTCACAGCAAGGTTGCGCTTCTGGAAAGCAAGTCCTCCAACACTGACCTCACAGCAGTTATGCTGCGCAGCAGTTACCTTTGCTCAGCAACAGATACAGCCTTCAACAACTTGCTAAAGGGCATCCATATTGCAGTTGTAGTGTATAAGAAAACATAGCAAACACGCAGAAAGCATAACATGAAACATGCACAGCAGGTTGATGCATCATGCAACTAGGACTGCTACTGTGGATACTGAGGCACGCTGTTAGTTGAAAGTAACGCCGAAGACTGCTTGTAGTACACATTGTAATTTGCTTTCCGTGGTGTCTGGCTGTGGTGAATGTTTGGGCAATCAGCGCTGGGGATGGACACACTGCAACTAAATCATCATGCTCCTTTGTTTGGAGTCCCCAGACTTTCTGTTGTACTGTGGAGCAAAATCAATCAGATGTACCAATGCTTTCACTGAGCGGTGCACTGGTCACCAGATGGCTGATATGACTTGAAGCATGACTCATAGCAGCACATTCGCACCGTTCCAAAGAGGGCAGCCAATTCCAGGTCTGTTCATCTCTTATCGACTGCTGCCAGAGCTGCATGCATATCCTTTGAGCTGTCTCACTTTCAGTAGCAGTTTGTGCTGCCTGGTGTCACTGCAGGTTGTGTTTGAAGCAGCAGCCCCAGTGGGTAACACACCACCTTCAGAGCAAGCAGAACAGCAAGTCTTTCCTCACCTGGTGAGCTCAATATGCACTTGCGGCAGATGCAACCCAGCTATATTGCAGCACACTCAAGCCTGGAGTTGTGGGCAGCAACAACAACAGATGAAACCCCAGATTGCTTGATCCTGGTTTACATCTGCAACATGCACTGAGCAGGGTATTAAGTTGGCGGTGGCTGTTTTTCACTGGGCATTGCTACTGCTATCTCTGCTGCTGCTGCTGCTGTAGTATGGTCCTCTGAACCTTGACGCAATAACAGCAGAGTTGACCGTACAACGTGATGCAGATGGCACGTTCCTATCCATACTTGGCTTGCCACAGCAGTAAGGGAGCTGGTGATCTTACTGACTGTGCATCAGGCTAAGTTGAAGGGGCCGGCACGCCACACACACAGCAAACTACCTGCTGTCGTTGTCTTCACTGACAGTGTATGTGTTTGCTGGTTCACAGTATGGCCTTCCAAGCTTATATATGTGTTCGCTGGTTCATAGCTGGCCTCACAGCTGCAACTGTAGCTGTCCACACTCGACGTACACCATTGCTGTTGGTCGATCACCACGCCTTGAACTAGATGCTGTTCCAGAGACAAAGTTCAGTTGGCCACACGCGCAATCAATGGCACAGCGTCTCATCATACGCACGCATGCTGCTTCAATCGGGATGTTACTGCGTCCTTTGAGGGGTGCAACCACCATGTCGTACTGGATGCATCATCTATGTAATACTATGATGCATCTGAGGCATGCACATTCCCGCTGAGGACTCTTGTGAGTTTCTTGTCATTTCGTTCTTCTGATGATACAATGTCAGCCCCTGCGGATTGCCGCTAACGTTGCTCTTGTCCCGTGTCAGTGGCGGTAGTTACACCGTTATTGCTGTGTTACACATGCCCTAGCCGAATGACCTGCTGGCCATAGACATCTACGTGTTATTTGTTGCGACGAACACCACTCGTAATCCTGGACTGTCATATTGCACTCTCGGACACAACGTCCGAAACACTAGTGGCGCAGCCCTTGACCGCATCGCAATTGTACAATAGCCTTCTTGAATTTGAAACTGTATCAAGATCATTAGTAGCGTCAGCAGAAGCGTGTTGGACCCGAAGTAGTCACTGCCACCTTCCCACTGCTATATAAGAAACATAGCCGCAGGCACGTGACCACGTGATACCTTCCAATACGAACACATTGGTCGATGAAAGGACAATCTGGATTTCTCTCAGCACTGCCCCGGAAACGAGAGGCAGTGCGACAGTTCACCCCATCATGGTTTACTGTGACTATGGGCACTGGCTCTGTGGCCATAACAGTAGGAAACTTCCCTTTTCAGTTCTCTGGTAAGCAGCTTGCAACGGGTAACTGCATCAACAGTGCTGCGAATAGTGAAGATGCACAACATGACAACTTCATCAATCAGGACAACTTGCTCAAGCAGACAACATGTGATCGACAGCAACCAGCATACCTCACCCTGTTGGTGTACAACCCAGCAAACAATACGCGCTTCTCTTCGAGCCCTCCTTCTGACTATTCCCTGACAGTCAGATAAACTGTATCTTAGCACAGTCAAGGTTCCGATACCCAACGGGATTTTCCTTTCTTTTGTCTTGCAGGTCAAAGTGAAATCGCTTGGGCCATCTGGTTTCTTACCGCTGTTCTCTTCATCAT
>LWCB01006232.1:0-11239 GCA_001630525.1 Coelastrella sp. M60 | reverse complement strand
AGTATCATTAGTATTGGATCGGTTCCTCGAAATATGATCTCAATGCGAATGTTGTATGTCTGGATGCAGGAGTGGCTGTGGCAGAAGTCTTATTCTGCTGCCCACCCCCCTCAATGGCAGCATAATCGATTGGGGTCCTGCAATATTGGACTTCCAACAAGAAGCAATAACAGCAACCACAGCAGCAGCAGCAGATGATGCTGCTGCTGCTGCGAGCGACTCAAGTAACCACAGCACAGGCGTTCAACTCCAAGCCCTGAGAGCCAGCCTGCTGCTCAACAACAGCCTGGCAGGAAATGCATTTGCAAATGCAGCAGCAGATGTTATCAACGGGAGTCTATCACAAGCCTGGCCACCATCTGGTGGTGCATTGATTGGATGTCCGATCCAATTCCGGGGAATACAAAAGAAATCGGATCAGCCAAGTACGATCATAGATCTGGGCTTTGTCCGAGGTTTGTTCAGGCTGGATGATACTGTTTCAGGACTTTCAGGACCTTTGATACCTCCTAGACCTGGCCAGCCTGGAGGGGGTCCTGACAGCCAGGCTGGAGCAGTACGTGCATTTGATCCTGAAGCCCCTGTCAACAATTGGGTGCCTGTTAGAACTCCTATGGTGCAGTTTGGGCAACTGATCTTCAGGCATTTGCCCCAGGGCGATGGCTTTGGTGGAGTAGCAGCAGCAGCAGCAGCGGATGATGATCATCTTGATGAGAGATCTAAGAATTATGGGGATGGCCTAACAGGTGCTGGTGGCAGCAACAGCACTGCTGCTGCTGCTGAAGGTGGCAGCAGTTGGTCTGAGCTCCCTGCCGAAGCCTACACTCACCTGCTGTGGTTTCTGACAAGGTAAACCCCATCAACAAGCTGCTATTGTATCGAGATCAAGATCAATCACTATTTGATCAAGATCCATCATCAATGTGATGCCAGCAACGTGATGGTAGATCACAACTTGGGGCTTAGGCCTTGCGTCAAACCCAAGGAAGCGAGGGACATTGGCCCGAAGGTGGATGAATAACATGTTATCCTGAGGTTATAACGCCCTAGGGGCCTCTATAGTTGTTACCAATAGGCAGTATCTGCTGTGCAGGAAGAGGTGCTCAGCGCAGCAGCAATCGTCTGGACTCAAATGATCATCATGATTAGTCATCTCTCAGATTCACAAAGTCTTTCTCTTGATGGTATCTGTTGCTGTTGCTGCTTTGCAGGAACCTGCTGGTTGATGATCTTATCATTCTCAACAACATCACACTTGAGGTCCCACCATCAGAAGCAGCTCGACTACGGGCAGCAGCAGCAGCAGCCATAGCAGCAGCAGGCGGTAGCAGCTCAGCAGCAGTCCTCAGCACAGTGTACGTAAGTAAATCAGGACCTCTGCCAGTAGTTTATCGCTCACTGGTGTTAAGTAACAACCCTGTCACAGTCCAGGCTGACCTTTCAAATTTCTTTGTGGGAAGGAGAATGCACCGGAGGCTACTGCTGGGCTCCTCAGATCCAGCAGCAGCAGCAGCGCCAGCAGCAGACGCAGTGTTGTGCATTGGCAGCATGAAAGGGATGGCTCTGTCAGCCAGAAACTTGTGCATTGTCCCTCAGAGTTCAGCTGAGCCGCTGCCGCCAGGGTATAAGTGGCTGGAACCCAGCAGCAGTAGCAGCAGTGGGCAATGGGAGGGTTGGAAGGTTGCCTTGCTTGCTATTTCTGTGTTATCTTTCATAATTCTGTCAGTTTGGCTAGCTTGGGGTTACAGGCGCAACAAGCTGAGGAAACTGAGGGGTCAGTCATTGCAGCACAAAGCAGATCTATCTGACATGCTGGGCCGAGGCAGTGGTACAAGCAAAGGACCTGCTCCTGCTGCTGACAATGAACGTGATGATACTGATGTTGTCAAAGAAGCGTTGGCAGCAGCAGCAGCAGCAGTCTCACTTGGCCCCCATGGCAAGGTGATAGACTGTGATGGAGTGGCATGTTGCGGCAGCGACAGCCTGGAGTTAAGTACAATGGCCTTAGCACAGAAGTTTGAAGTCTATCATGATCAGATTGCTGCCACTGCTACCAATGCACCACTAAAGGCAGCAGCAGCAGTGTCAGACAGTGGGGCTGCTGCTGCAGTACACGCAGCAGCGGTGGAGGCAGATCCTGTCGATGCAGCAAATTATTCACAGGGCTGTGCAGTAGGGATGGGAGATCAGTTAGGGCGTTTAGCAGCACTACATAAGAATATGCTGGGTTATGAAGAAACAGGACAAGAGATAGCTCCTGTTGGGGGTCAGCAAAGCGAAGAAGGGGTCATGGCAGTATTGCAGCAACAGCTGCAGCAGCAGCAGCAGCAGCAGCAGCCATACTACCACAAGCAGCAGCAGCAGCAGCTGCAAGGGGAGGTCAGGAGAAGGATCAGCCAAGACGGACAGGCTCCACTGCAGCAGCAGCAGCAGCAGCAGCAGGTGGAGTCAGCTATACCGCAGCGATTGACAGACGCCATCACAAGAGTAAGCCTGGAGATGCATCTGAGACGGTTGGGTGTCAGCAGTAGCGTTGTAAGTCCGCCAGGATCTGGAGCACCTCATCATTACCACCCAGCCGGATCAAGCAGCGGTAGTTCGAGCCGCAGCCAGAGGTCGCCGCCACCCGGCGCGATCGTCTTCAGCAATCCGCGGGCACCCCGTGAAGGCAACCTACGGTGTCGTCCCCGCAGGTTCGCGTCATTCACCGGCGTGCAGCGGGATGAGCTGCGCCGTCGCGTGCAGAGGATGTCGATCGACGAAAGGACTGAGATCACTGGAATAGAACCATTTCAGAAGGAGCCAAATGGTTTGGAGCTAGAGCTGTTGGAAAAGGAGGGACTATTGAGATCCAGCGACAACCTCCGGCGAACCTCACTTGAGCAGAGGTCGCCGCGGACGCTGACACCGTCATCGTCTGGCAGCAGCTTATCATCACTGTTGCAGCAGCAGCAACAACAGCAGCAGCAGCAGCTACAGCTTCACGAGATCATTGGGACCGGCACGTTCGGGGTCGTGTACCGGGCAACCTGGCGCGGCATACCGGCAGCCGTCAAGGTGATGCAGCTGCCCGCCGGCGCTGCCTTGAGTGCAGCGGGCGGTCTGCCGGTCAGTGCTGGCGGCTTTGGTGGTCCTGCTAGCAGCCGACGCGAGCAGATGGCGATCATGGAGACTGCATTGAGCAGCAGCTTGAGCCATCCCAACATAGTACAGGTAACTTGTTTGCTGGCAGATATCTGCTGCTTACCTTGGTCGAATTTGTCATGTCATCTGTGATACTTCAGCATTGTTGTACTATGTGCTCGAGTCACCTCCAGTTGACTACACAGTAAAAGGGCAAGCCATCAATGTTTTTAATATTGTATCCGTCATTCATGCATATGTATAATCATGCATCCAACAATTGCTTTGCATCACAGGTGTACACCTATCTGCTGAGACCGTTAGGTCAGCCTCCTGGCCGTAGCAGCGAAGATCGCGCATCGTTCACAACAGCAGGTGCAGCCAATGGCGGCAGCAGTGATGTTTCCATGGCTGATGAAGTCACTGCTGCCACTTTGATGAGACAAAGTGGCGCTGTATTGCGCAAGACCTCTGCAGGTGGCGGCAGCAGCTCGACCGACATCACCGGTTATGAACTGCAGCTGGTCATGGAGCATTGCCCTCTGGTGAGAATGCCAATAAGTTGTATGTCATATAATGTATACCATACATCGCATCTAATGTATGCAATCCTTGCGTTGTATGCATTTGACTGTGCGATAAGATCCAGGCGATTGCTATATTCTGCTCTGATTCCCTCACAGGTCCAACAGGGGTCGCTGATCTCAAGGCTATCTGGCTCTGATCTCAATCACTGGTCTGTCGCTGCTCACTGATGATGGTTCATGCAGGGATCTCTCCGTGCAGCTATGGACAACTGTCTGATTGAGGACCGGCTGACTGGTCGTCCACATTATCAAGTGGTGCTAAATCTGGCCATTGGTGTTGCGAGAGCAATGCATCATTTGCACAGTGAAGGAGTGTTACATGGGGACCTCAAGGTATGTTAATAACATATTACAAAAGCATTGATAACCTGCAGAAATCCTATAAACATATTGTACAAAAAGTGTGTAGTTCTTACCAAGCTGACCTTGGCCCCCATGCCATATCTTGTGGAGGCATCATGCCATTACATCAAGCACTGCAATAACACGTCGTATTTGCAGAGCGCATCTGAGCATCTGCTCGCTTTGTTCAATGAGCTCAAATCTGGCTGTTGTTTGCTGCTGTCCATGCTGCACTTCCATCAGGCTGGCAATGTTCTGCTCAAGACCGAAGTTGTTGATTCTGCTCAAGCAGCTTTCAGCTGTCCACAACAGTCTACCACTGGGCAAACAGCGACAGCAGCAGCAGGGCGGGAAATCTTTGTCGCCAAGGTTGCTGATTTTGGTCTTGCTTGCCGGATATCTGACCAGGATACACACATATCTGGAGTGCATAGGGTAGGAGGAAGAATCTCATGCACTTTGTTCCATATCACATGTACTTTAGCCATACCACATAGCATATATGTAGTACCTCCTCTTCTAGTCCTGCGATCCTTTTTCTTTGTTCTGATTATAATTATCCATGTATGTGCCACCTACTGTACTCAATCTGTGTGTATGATTTGTTTCCCGATCTCTGACAAGCTGCAAGCTTCAATCTGTAGTTGCAACTGACACCAAACTTTTTCTTTGCTTCACTGAAGGGCACATTATCTCATATGTCTCCTGAGCTGCTGGTTCATGGCCATGCCAGTAGAGCTAGTGACGTGTATGCAATGGGGATTCTGCTTTGGGAGATGGCAACAGGCCAAAGGGCCTTTGCAGGTGGGAGATCTCTGATCCAAGGATGGATCTTGGAATCAAGTTTTGGTGAAGCTGAATCTTGGGTCTCAGATCTCATTTTGTCGTGATCAGTTATGATGGAAGCATGACAATCTTGATGATCTTGATCTGGTTGCATCATGAGTGATCAGGTCTAGGTGGTGAAGGATAAAACTGCATCAAGTTTTTACTCTTACCAATATAACCTACACTGAAATGGGGCCTGGGGCCGATGGCAATACTGCTCTGGCTTATGGGTTATTCATCTATATATGTTTTTACTGGTCTAATCTGCACTACTGATGTTTGCATCTGCGACATCCTGCTGAGGCTGTTGGCTCAGCATTCGTCATCATCACAATAACAAGCCTGCCGTGACACGTTATTCATCTGGCTGCTGCTGCTGCTGTAGATGTTCCCAAAGCGATGCTGGGTGCTTCGGTAGTGAGAGACATGGCTCGACCCCAATGGCCCCAGATCAGCAACCACTTTGACACAGTGGCTGCTGCTGCTGTTGCTGCTGGGAAGGGAGATGATGAGTCGTCCGATGCTGCAGCACTACTTCAAGAGATGCAGCCACCACAGTCATACAGAGAGCTGGCTGAAGCATGTTGGGCTCATGAGCCCTCTGACAGGTTGGCAATATAACACAACATGATCTTTGCAAGAGTTCGAATGCATTAGCATCGTCAAATCATTGTGTGTGAAGATGTGATGGTTAAACCTATACTTACTCTATAGTCATATATTTTTATGTTTTACAGTTTTTGCAACAATTGTATATTTCTTATCTTTCTATAATTTACTTTATTGTATGTGTAATGTCTGAGACATTGAGTGCTATAATGCGTCATGACTGAATCTAGAAGATAAATTGAACACTAATTCATTGCAATACGTCTGCCATTCATCCAGGCCGTCATTCGCTGACATTGTCAACACCTTAGAGCAGCTGTTGACACACGAGCAGCAGAGACAAACAGCCCTTGAAGAATATAGACAGCAGCAGCAGCAGCAGCAGAACAATGCCACAGTACATGAGTCACTACCAAACACAGGCAAGAAGATGTCTTCTAAAAAGCCGGTGAAAAGCATCCTTGCAACGTCTGCTTCCCGAGCTTCTGACAAAGCAGCAGCAGCAGCAGCAGACACAGCACGGGTTACTGTGTCAAAGCAGCGCTCTGTCACATTCGCTGACCCTCCCGTTAGCGGCAGCAGTATCATCACCAGTGGCAGCAGCGGTGGCAGCAGCAGCAGCAGCAGCAGCGGCAGCGGCAGCGATCAAACACGGAGACGCAGCAGAGTCTCTGTGAAGAAGTCAACTGCTGCTGCAGTTGCTGCTATACTTGGTGTTGACCTGTCTAGCATGCACAACCAACAGGGTGGCAGCACAGCTGCTGCTGCTGCTGCTGCTCCTGCTCCTGCTAGTACTAGTAGTAGTCCAGCAGCGGCAGGAGCTGTTGCATGTGATGCAGCAGCAGCAGCAGCACGTGCTGGCAGCAGCAGTGAGTATGAAGATGCACAGTCAAGAGCCGGATCAGCTGAGAATGCATTGCCTTGTATTTGTTACTTTGAGGGAGGTAACAACAGGCATTGCTGCTGTGGACAGAGCAATGCACATCTGGATCTTCACAGGGATGAGCAATCATTGAAAGGGCCTAATGCAGCAGGTGTACAGGAGGCTTGCATGCAGTATGTGCCTTGCTTTATCCCCAAGGCTCTTAGCAGCAGCAGCAGCAGCAGCAGCGGCCAGTCTTCAGCAGGTTGCCCCCCTTCCTCTTTGGCATGCTGCACAGCATCAGGCCGTCAGCTGATGGCATATGAAGATGAAGCAGCAGCAGCCAAATCAGCAGCTGGCGCTTTGCTGTCAAGTGGTACCAGTACTGCTGCTGCTGCCGCTGCCGCCGCCGCCGCCGCTGCTGCTGCTGCTGCTGCTGCTGCTGTACTGAGAGGAGATCAGGTGGCAGCAGAGCATGTGATGTCAGGCCAGTCCACTCAGCATGCGTATCCCTGTGCCAGCAGTAAGGCATGCTCATCTACTCAACATCTCACTGCTGCTGCTGCTGCTGCTGCTGCTGCTGCTGCTGCTATTGGCAGAACAAATGCACATACAGCCTGTAGTGCATTGATCAGCAACCAGGTTCACAACGATGCACCAGCAGTACAATGCAGCCCTTTTGCTATGCTTAAAGATCAGTCTTGGAGCTCTTAAGTAGACGGTCAAATGTTCGATTTGTCTGTCCACTACAGCGGACCAGTATGGTTTGCATCTGCTGTTTGTATGTACAGGCTTATTTGCATCTGCTGTTTGCATGTACAGTACGTCCGCATTCTTGTGGACGGCTGCCAAATTGGCAGTGCCAATGCATGCATCCTGCTATGAGACTGCTATGAGAGGTACGCCACACTATTTGCCATAATGGCAGCTACCACTATCACTGCTATGTATTGTCCATAGTTCTTCCACAGCCGCTTATAGGCATTAATGGAAGTCTGTGGTAATGTTTGACGAGAATTAATTTGTGCATTGGTCATGTACTGCTTCTGACATATTCAGCATGGGTAGTGACCAAACCGCATGCGCCGTGGAATACTCTTGATGCTTTCTAATGACAATGCATGGATTGTGGATCTCCCACGTTGCTTTTTGATTTCAATGCATGCATTGTGAGTCATTCACCCTGCTTGTCAGCTACAATGCATGCATTGTGGATCACCCACGCTGCTTGCATGTATTCCTGAGCAATACATATTGTACTGTTGTGTGTGTGGCATGCTGCTCGGTGTGCAAGTAAACATCATTTATCACTCGGCTCTTGGTGATTGATCTGTTTCTTCACTTGGACCCGGGTGATTGATCTGTTTCTTCTTTCAGTAGTAGTTGTGACCTGCCATCATGCTATGGTCACCTTGACAAGTTGTGTGCCACGTTTGAATTGCTTTCTGTACAACGTGTGCCACCTTTGAATTGGTTGTTGTGCAAGAATTGCCCTGATAGTTCTGTGTCTAGTGGGTCTAAATACATTGTAGGTTCTCAGGAGTCCCCTTACAGGCACCAGGACTAGGATCCTGTTATGATAGGCTGAAGCATCGAGCTGTGTACAGTCTAGATTCATGCACAAGCACCTACTCGGTAATGCTTTGTCCAAATGGACACAGCGAATGGATGCATGTGCATGGACAAATGCAGTATTGAGTTAGTCAGCTGATCACGTCATTATCGTCTTCATTATCGTTATCGTTGTCAGGCAGCGTGTTTTGTCGGTGATTTGCAGCGCAGTCAAGGTTGAGTGAGTGATGGGCAATGTGTTGTACAGTCTGCTTCCATGGTCACACGCTTGAGTATTGTATGTAGATCTGGCTTTTATAATGAACAACCTACCAGGTGTCTTGTCTATGCATAGACAACATATGGTGTTGATGTGATACTCCAATAGTTGTGCTGAGAATGCAGTGATGCTCCTGGGTATTCACAGAGACATTTCGGTTTGTGTCTCAGGCGAGCCGGCAGCCTACCTCTTGGAGTCTGAAAGCACCCAGTATATTGCAGAGCATTTGTTCGTGAAATCTGCTAGCAAAATCCTTAGAGTATGTCGGTCGTGTATGCCACTGTGGTCCTTGATTGTATGCATTTCGTCACTCCTCTATGTTGGAGATTCAAATGTTGTGTGATTGCCGCAGCTGCAATGCTTTGATGAGACTTTCGGCATGGGTCATATCTTTATGATCACTGTGGTGTTTTATCTGAGTAGTAGTCTTTCTGCGGGCGCCTTCATTGGTGGAGCAAGTATTGCACTCTGGCTAATTGCTGTTGTATTGTTCTTCATCAGTACAGCTTCATCTTGCATGCAGACTGAGCGTTGCCACGTCAGTCAGTAAACACACCTGCCCAGGTGATTTCTATCTATGCTACTAGCATCCAAAGTAGATTTTTGAAGGTTGACATTGCTACGTCCGGTTCCCGCAAGTGGATCAACTGAGTAATTGGGCGGTCCACCCGCATAAAGGTTCCCAACCATGATTGCATTGTTTGTGCACTGAGAGTATCTAATGTTGCTGTGTCAGCTGCTCGTCAGTAGCTTTGCAGGAGGAGCTGATGCTATTTGTACGTTACAGAGCAGCCAATATAACAGGTGTATTGCTTGGGTTCCAGTGCGATACAGGCCAGTAAATCAGATAACCACATGCTTCTGTATTTTGCCTGATAGGACTGCTGATCGGTTGCGTGTGACATACTACATAGTATGTTTTATGTAGGGATCAACATTGTCAAAGGAAGGAGGCATGACTCCTTGTTGTATCCTCAGCTCAGCTTCGCTCGAGCGCTGCTCCTAATACCATTGACCTTGTGGATATGAGCAGCACCGTGTTGCCTTGCAACAAAACGGTTGCAAAAGCTGACCTGAAGGAGTTGGTAACGACCAGACTGAGTTGTCGCTGTTTCACATACAGCCACTGCGACAGCAACAAGGAGGGCTGAGGATCCTTTTTCTGCGTTGCTATTTGAGCTGGCGAATTTTAATCTGCTTATGGCCGTTGTTGAGTATTGCTTGCTCAGCTTGCAAGCCTCAAAGTGCTGGTATATACGTTACGTGTTTGAGTGCTGGTTTGCACCAAGTTTGCGAGTGTTTGCCTGGTGTGTGGCCTTTGGGCCCTGATGACATCATGATCACGAGCCATCACATGTGTCTTTGACAACCACCGATGTACCCAGAGTTGATAGAGTGCGCCATGTCACCTCATTGTTGTCAGTTGCTATCAACAGCAGTATCATGTTTGTCCAGCTACCCTCTATCCGAAGCCTTTGCCTAGAAGGCTACCCCAGAGGAGTTTATGTATTTTGTGGTATGGCTGGCTCAGCCAGCTGATTGTTTGTTTCCCAAGGGCCTCGTGGCCGGAGTGGGTGTCTCTACTACTACTACTGCTGATAGAGTGCGCCAGCTCGCCGTTGCTTTGCAGCCTGTCGCAAGCTTTGCTGTGGATGTTTACTGCAGTAGTTCTCACTTCACTCAGCTCCATCTGATTTTCAGTCCAGTGGCTGTTCTATGCCAAATAGGCCATTGGTGGCAGATCCTTGCTGTCATGATGATCTTGCAGATGTGCTTTTGTTGGCACTACATTGATGTCATTGACAATTGCGCTATGGTGATAATGATGCCGAACTTTAGACCCATTGACCAAGCTCATGACTACATCTCGCACTTGGTTGGAAACAACTGGTTGTAGGTTTGCCAAGGGGGCTAATCACGCTGATTTTGAGTGCTCAAACACGGGGGAGCACAAATGTATCGCATCCGGATGTGTGGTATCATCTATCCCAAGGGCCTCGTGGCCGGAGTGGGTGTTACTACTACTACTAGTATCGCATCCGGATGTGTGGTACCATATTGCGGTAAAGGTGCTGATGGCCTTTCCAGTGTACAAGCTCAGGCTCACACTCCTCGAACTGAGCAATGTTTTCTGTCAACTGCCGCAGTTGGACGGTCCAACAATCTTGTTGCTGCTAGTGCTTCCGCTGCCTTTGTCTGGCCAGGCATCCATGTTTTGCTGGTGCACTGACGATGTTTCATGTTATATGTAAGCATATATGTGGGTAAGTGGGCCCCTAACCCTTCGGAAGGGTTATCATGCTGGGGCTGAGCCCTATGAAGGGGGCGGGGGTAGGGCAGGGTTCTGTGTTGTCATGCAGGTCTGTTACTTGCAAACTTTCGCTGGTCTAGGCAAAGAGCTCATGTGTATGCTGGGCCTCCTGGTCAGGTTTTCGGGCCTTATGAGAAGCCACAAGCTGTGCAGCTACGTTCTTCATACTCTCTATCCAGGTTAGCAGTGCAGCTTTGAACCACTGCTAATTCCGCCTGGTGGGTCTCTCAATCAACGGCAGTGTACAATCAGACCTCTATATGCTCATCACCAGGGTAGACATGTAGCGGCAGCTCACCAGCTGGCACATGTATCTGTGCATGATGCTTCAGTGGGCATCCACCACCCCAGGCAAGCTTTCATCGCTATCTCCTGGCACCACAAAGCCGTATAAACGTCTCAAACATACTCGCGTAATCAGATGTTTAAAAGCCGCAGTACATCACAAACACAGCCACTTGAAAGCATTGCATCATTTGTGGCTAACACTGCTGCAATGATGGCATGGATGCAATCAACAACATGCAATCAACAACATGCAATCAACAAGTATGGATGCAATCAACAAGTAGCTTACCAGCCTGATTGAATCAGGTAACCGCATTACAACAAGGCTGGCTGAGCCAAACATGACACCAATATATATGTGCACTTGACAACTAGATGACCAGAGCTGCCCTCTTGATCCGTTGATGACATGACCGTCACCCACGGCTGCAATACCCTAGGAAGACCTGCTGCGATGG
>LWCB01006227.1:0-15685 GCA_001630525.1 Coelastrella sp. M60 | reverse complement strand
TGTGAGAGTGTGATCAACCTGGCGTGTGTGACTAAGCGATGAGGCTCATCTACATGGGTTGCAGCACTAGAGACCGCGCTCCTGCATGTTCTTGTGGAGAGGTCTCCTGAGGTTGCCCACCAGCTTCTGCTTGATTGCATGCTCGCAGGGCTTGCTGTTACATGATGCTGGTATGTTGTATATGTCATACTGTGTACCATGACTGATGGGTTACTGTGTCATTATCATAATGCAGTTGAATATCCGGCAACTTCTTGAGGAGCTTGCTCTTCCCCCAATCAACATCATCTGTCAGAAGGTGGGCACTCAGGGTCTAACACGCTTTGAGGACAGGAGGCGACTGCCCCTAGGGATCAGTGTCAACTTCAATAGTATGGCGGCGAAGCTGCTCACACAGGTTGGTGCAGGATCACCATACCACAGCTCTTTACCTGCACTTGCACAACGGCGGACTTCAAGCAGTGTCTTATCATTTGCCTGCAGCGTTTGCTGGGAGCTGCTCACATCATCGCGCCACATTGAGGAGACTAGATCAGTGTGTTGATCTATAGCAGCAACCCCATAACGTCAGTGACTTGTGCTTCTGTTGTGCATACAAAGGATTCACTCACTTGTGTCATAAACATGAGCCGTCATATCTATCTGTCTATGTTGCTGTTGCTGCACCAGGTTGCTATGAACCCCTTGTCCATGTTGGTGATCACTGGTCTTGGTGGTGGTGCTGATCTGACGATTGTTGACTCGTCTGAATATTGTGGTCGAGGGGAGGCGATGAGCTTCTGGAGGGTACTTCTGAGAGCACAAGCAGCAGGAGATGTGCTGCTGGGCTACTACATACTGCCCACTGCAATAGACCAACCTATTGAGAGCACAATAAACCCACAGGTAAGGGATGCAAAAGGCATCAGTGACAATGATACAGCCAGCTCCCTGGACCCTGACATCAGCAGAGCTGGTTGCTGTGCACGATTGTGTCCTTGCCTGTGAAATCACCCTTACTGTCTGATTGATCTGGTGCATGGTCTGGCTGACAATATACTTGCACCCTTGCAGGGTTTGGCCACCAGGTCAAAACGAAGAATATGGAACACAGGGGATGGCAGGTTGAAGTTTATGATCATAAGGGACAAGGAAGAGGCGTTCGCTTGATGCGTGAGGTGGCCATTCCAACCATGAGCTACTCCTGTCCAGCGTCGCACAGGACAAAGCAGTACATCACGTGACCTCACAGCATTATTTGCATTCCTACCCCAGATGCTTTGTGGCATGCATCAACAACCATGACTGGAGTATGCAGCTGCGAGTTTATGTCAAAGGTGCACAAGCCATATGAATAACTCAGGAGCGTAGCCTCGCCATGACAGTCATGAGTACTGTCGGCGTGCTGACAATTGCATTATGATTTCATTACTGGGTGATCAGTTTGGTCCATCTGGGTAGAGGGCGTTCTCTCTCTCAGTTATAATCACACCCAATGTAGGATCGTAAGTGTACTCACACAGTTGTCGCAGCCTGGATTGCTGCCGTGCACGCGATCTCATAGTGCACGAACGCATATACATACAGCTTCATAGCTTCAGCATGGCGACGAAGGTGCAGCTAGCGCGCGCTGCGTCCGCGCTGCGCTCAACAGCTGAGGTGTATCGAGGACCTGCAACAGCATTGCAAGAGCTTCTGCAAACGCTGTCCACAGCAACACATTTTGCAAGTGATACTGCTATCACGAGCTGCCCTGCTGATACAGCAGCCCTTGCTGACCTTCACCAGCATGTCAGACAGACAACCGGCAGACAGCAGGATGATCCTAGCATCTGTACACGCCACATGGCCTCATGGGAGCATAGTCTAGGCCTTCACAACCGGCTTCAAAGTCAATCAGCAGTGTCATCAAGCCACCATGCACTGCCATGGCAAATTCAAGAAAAGGTCCTGCAGCAGCAGGTCTCTGTACAGGGTTTGCATGGCAACCTCGCAGCACTCATCCAGCAGAGACAACAGGTTGACACCTCTACTAGCAGACTGTGCGAGTACAGGAGCATACCACCCAATAATGGTGACTCTGGTGCATCCACCAGCAACAGTAACAGCAGTGACGGCAGCCCAAACAAGCAGTCAGGCAGGACATCCCCTGGTGACAGTCAACCCAATCCTCCAAAGGACTCACTTGCTGCTGCCCTCCTCGTACTAGCGAACTCATCTAAGACAGCAAAGCTCACGCCCTCAGCTATCACCAAGGAGCTTGATAAGCACATTGTGGGACAAGCGGTACGTGTCAGCTGACTGATGATGATCTGGCATTCTACAGATGTGGCCCCTGCTCTCTGGCATCACTTGCCCAACTGACAACCTCAGCAGATGTCCCAGTGGCACCAGAGTGGTTTGCCTGTGCATAGCAAGGCAGTATGTGGCAAAGTTAGCAGCTTATCTTGTGCTGCTGTTTGTTCAATAATGTCGGGCTGTGATGATTATGACTGCAGGCTGCCAAGCGAGCTGTAGCAGTAGCATTACGCAACCGTTGGAGGCGCCACAGACTTCCACAACACATAGCAGAAGAGGTGAGAAAGCCCAGCAGCAAGGGTGTTTTATAGAGAGAGTGCAGCAACTCTCTGCAGCAGGTAGTATAGTACAGGATGCGGCCAGCTGGCTGTTGGCTTGTCACTGTGCTGGTTTTGGGATATAGAAACTCCAGATGCGGTAATCCTACACAACTGCGGATGATCCTCCATCTACATGTCATGCTCAGGCATATGCAGGGCTGATCGGGCAGATGCGGTGCAGAGTATGCTGTGCCTGCAGCTGCACTCGTCGACCGTGCTGCCATGAGAACCTGATTGCCTCTGCGACTGCAACAGTCATTGCAGATCGTGAGCAGATATGTAACTTCACATCCTCCTTAACTGTAGTGCCTGTGTTTGATAACGCCATGTCTTGATGTTTATTGTTGTTCTGTTTATCACTGCATTCAGATCACACCTAAGAACATCCTCATGATTGGCCCCACTGGGTGTGGTAAGACTGAAATAGCTCGCCGCCTGGCAAAGCTTGTAGAAGCACCCTTTGTCAAGGTACGATATAATAATTTACAGGACAATGTGCTCCACAAAGGATGATGCAGAGCATAAGACGCACCTACCAGATTAGCACTTGTTGTATATCAGCACAAGTGACAGCTGTGGTACAATCAACAGAATGCCAAAGCACAGGGTTTGTGCATACCTTGCTTGCCTGCATGTCATGTTCTTTTGTACGACGCTTGGATCACACTTCACTGCATGCTACTGCTTGTACAAGCCCCCCTCGTCGGCATGCTGCTCCAGCTGTCCAGTATGTCTGTCGCTCACATTCTTCGTTACCAGGTTGAGGCCACCAAGTTCACTGAGCTTGGTTTTGTTGGTCGTGATGTTGATGAGATCGTGAAGGACCTAATGGAGGCGGCCCTGACACTCACACGTACCCGCCTGGGACAACAGCTCAGAGAGGCAGCTGCAGTGGTGGTGGAGGAGATTCTGCTCACTGCACTGTGTGGCCCTCAGGCATCACCTGAAACATACAAGTCATTCAGGTCAGGGCAATGGCAGATGAGGGCACTGGCGGAGGGCATGAGATGCATGCTCGGTTGCTTTAAGTCGTTAGTGGCGGGTTTGATTCTTCTGCTTCTGTAGTGTTCTTGTGGTGTAGCTGACATTGGCACTGGCTCATGCCAAACGCAATTTTTCTTGTCTAAGCCAGCCTCTGCTGCCGCTGTGTGTGTGCCCTGTCTCTCCAGGGAGTTGTATCGTGCTGGTGACATGGATGACACCAGTGTGGAGATTGATCTTGATGCCATCAGTGATGTTGCCGCTGGTCTCAATGGTCCTGGAGCAGCAGCACTGGGAGGTTTGGGCCCAGCAGGTCCTGCTAGTCTGGGAGGAGGTGCAGGTCTGGGTGCTCTGGCTGACATGTTGGAGCAGATCAGCAGAAGAGGGCACGGGATGGAGGGGCCAGGCAGGGGAGGGAGAGGGAGGGGAAAGACAAAGATGAAGGTCAGGAACTGATCGAGTTGGCGCACATAATCACTGTCAGGGTTTTCCATGCATTCACAATCCAGCAAAATGCAGGTACAGCAAGCTGAGTACAATCCAAGCTCAGCTGTGTGGTTTGCCTGCACACATTCAACAGCTATGTCCATCTTTCTAGGTATGTTTGTGGTACCTGCCTTCTGCAATCGTGTGATTTTCAACGATCTTGTGATGTGTGTACGATCAGATCTCTGAGGCGCGGCGACTGTTGCTAGATGCTGAGGTGGAGCGCTTCTTGAGCAGTGACCGTGTTGTGAAGGAAGCTCTCAGGGCAGCTCAAGAGGACGGCATTGTCTTCATTGATGAGATTGACAAGATTGTTGACACCAGCAAGGGAGCTGGGGGAGCAACAAGTGAGTGACCTGGGGAGGCAGGCTGCAGAAGCAGTCCAGGGCTGTGTCACATACCTGTGTTCATAGCCAGCACTTGTGCTTACCGTATACTTGCTGCAAGTGTAACTCAGCATAGAACCTTTACCTGGGTCCAGGTCAGCCATCAATAAGTACGTTCGCTGTCTCACATATGGTGTGTCGAAGTCCCAAAGCTGATTGTCCAATGTCGTTGCTTTTGCCCCAGTTTTCCAGACCCAGACTTATGCGTGTGGGTGAGCACTGGCAATCTTCAGCGCTGGCATCACCTTTCACAACCCTCCTTGTGTTTTTTCTTCTCAGGCAGCAATGTAAGCAGTGAGGGGGTCCAGCGTGATCTGTTGCCCATACTGGAGGGAAGTGTCGTTTCAACAAAGTACGGCAATGTGTCTACGGAGCATGTGTTGTTCATAGCCAGTGGCGCCTTCCACAGTGCCAAGCCAGGAGACATGCTGGCAGAACTGCAGGTCAGTGCTGACTGGTTGGAGTAGCTGACGACACACTGGTGCAGCCTGCACTGAGAGCAGCAGGATGAAAGACAGGAGCAGAACGAAAGGAACCAAACAGCCAACAACCAACAATGAAGCTAGGCTGTTCTATGCTCCTGCTGTCTGCAAGCTGTTTTGGAGCACTGCCTCCGGAAGTCTTGCATTGATACCAGTTGCATGCCATGTGCAGTATGCTGTCCTTGTTATCTCAGACTTGCTAATGCTGCTGTGACTGGAATACCCCACCCAGGGCCGTCTTCCAGTGAAGGTTGAGCTGACAGGTTTGACTGCGGAAGACTTCTATCGCATCCTCACGGAACCGCAGCACAACATGTTGCGGCAGCAACAGGTGCTGCTAGCCACTGAGGGTGTTGACCTGGCCTTTGATGATGGTGCAATCCGAGCAGTAGCCAAGGCAGCTGAGGAGGCAAACAAACTGTTAGATAACATTGGAGCCAGGAGGCTGCACACTGTGCTGGAGCTTGTGCTGGCTGATATCAGCTTTGAAGCACCGGACAAGGTGGCAACAGCCAAGCTTCAACAATCGACCAGTGGCAGCGGTAGCAAGCCTCAGCCAAGCAGTAGTGACAGTGGCCAGTCATCAGGAGCGATGCAGCGTGAAGGCAACAGCCAAACAACTGATGCAAATGATTTGTTATTACGTTATGAAGTTACACAAGACATGGTTGAGGCTTGCATGAAACCAATGCTGAAACATATTGATGTCAGCAAGTATATGCTCTAGCTTAGGGTCAGGTTGGTGGTCTGATCATTGCACCGCGCAATGGCTGCATGGCCATGGCTGTGAGATGGACCCGGTGACCAGTCAAGTCGGTGAACCAGCCCTGTGTGTCTACATATCAGCATATTGTTCATAACTTGCCCATGCAACTTGTGAGCCTTACAAGTCAGCAGGAAGGGTAAGTTTATGAGTCACAAGTGCAGTGCCTATATAGGATATATAAATTGTGAATATAATGGAATAGTACCTTGAGTGTATATAGCTGTGACAGCTAGCTGCACAACATGCACTGGGGCCGCCACCCAGAGTCACGGTGCCACTGGCATCATTTCATCTCAGCTGTTACTGCTACCTCTGTGCGCTGTTGCATTTGACAGATCAGCGTGGTCAGTTGCAACAGTCGATTGTATACATAAGAGCCTGTGGGAGCCTCAGTTATAGGTCAGCTTTTTGAAGTCAGGTGCATGTACGCATGGAGGCAACATGGAGACAGTTGAACTATAGTTTGTAGCTACAAAGCCCAACTGCCACTTAGGCTTGTTCCCGAACATTGTTGCACAAGCCATACTTCTTCCACGCGGTTGCTATTTAATATCATCATTGGGTTTGCAAATTACACATGAGCATACGATATGATAGCATCACCGTACAATGCATCCATGTGGAGCCCCACCTTCGCCACCGACCACCATGGACTCTTCTAAACCACTGGTTTTATACCATCCAAAGCGATCAAGGACACTTGCCTGCTGTCAGCAACAAATTTAACCTATAAGACAACTTAGTTCTGGCAGATGGGCTGTGAATAATTTGGCCACAATTGCCCACATGCAGCAGCACCACTCCGTGAAGCTGCAGCCATCGTGCAGGCAAACATGTGCAGCATCAACCTGCACTTGAGACACTGCTACACATGGCAGCCGCTCATTCAAACTGCAACAAGGCACTCAGGTCAGCAAAACTGGGGAAAGACCACCCTCAATGGACCTGCATTGCCAAATTGCACTGTCAGGAGCCTTGCAGAGCCTGCTGCAGATAACCGTACTGCTGTGCTGGACGACAATGTGCAACCAGTCTAAACAGCATGCTGACCACACCATTGGCTGGGAAGCCTCTATAATGTAAAATTGACCGATGACATCAATCGTCTTATTGCACTATCACTTGAAGTATGGCATTAAACACACATGGGGTGCATAGTATACACAGTTTTGAAATACACCAATCGCCGGCAATAAGCTTGAACACTAGCAGCAGAGTGGGGATCAACAATCCCACACCTGATAACCAAGCTGTTGACACAAGAGGGCACACAGTCCACGAGATCTATCGCCGCACTTTCAAACCACAGACACTCCTTCAGTGCAGGTACTGTTGACTTGAATCCGCTGTTTGTGCTGCTACTGCTGCCGCCGCTGTTGCCGGTACCAGCTGCTCACCAAGCTGCAGCTGCAGTGTGCCCAGTGATGCTGCATACAGGTGCACCCAACTAAAATGCACAATAGCTGCCAGCCAGCTGTTGGTGTCATCTGGTCTGGTTGCTGCCGCGCATGCTGCTGCAGCCCCCTGCTTCAGGCCTCTGAACCAGGCACCTGCACAGCAAAGCAGTGTGCATGAGATACATGACATCTTGAAGGAGGACACGTTGAGCAGATCGCTGGACCATGCGTCAAGTAGCACGTTCATCATCAAGGAAGGGGAAGAGCAGAGCACACCCTCAAGATAAAGCTCTGACCATGTTCCCACAATTCTGCCAACCCAGACATTCTTATTGAGTGATGTGATGACCACAGGCAGTGCGTGATGTGAAGGTCACAGCAAGATCCATACTCAATACTCACCGGGTACCGGCTGCTGTGGTGGTCCTGGGACCAGGTTGAGCCCTGCTAGCAGAGGTCCTATACCCTGCATGGGCGGATCCCGCAAGATGACATTGTCCACTGCATGCTCATATATTTTGCCCTCACTGTCCAGCTTGTACTGACTGATGCCATCAAAAGTGCCCTCAGCCTCCCAGGGTACACGGGGTATGCCATGCACTGTCCAGCGCATGCAAATCAAGCCATCCTGAGGTTGCCATATACGACGTACTTCTACATAGAGCCGTTTGAAGAAGATACGGCCATGAAACCTCAATGACCAGAAGATCAGCTTGTAGTTCTTCATCCCTGAGAATGTGTTGCGAGGGTCTCTGAAGGTGATGTCCTCACGATAGATATCATCTGCAGCAAGACAATCAACCACTGCATGTGAAGACATAGAGACAGACGCCGACACTTGCCTAATGACACCAGGGCAACCAGCAAGCAGTTCTTGTAATGGTTGAGCGCATCACCACACTTAGCTGCTGCATGCCTTGATGGGCAGAGCCAGCAGATGAATGCCTTCAGTGAGCCGACGAACCAAAATCTGGGCTGCATTTACTGAATGGTATCATCTGCCGCCAGACGTGCAGGCCAGAAAGCATGCTTCTTTAGGCTCTGCTGCTGCTGAATAGCACAGGACACCACCACCCGCAGCATATGACAGGGCCACGTGGGCCTTGATGCCAGATGCCTGGGTAAGCTAGGACGACTTACAGTTCAGTTCACGCTCAAAGAGGTGGGGTATATCATCTCTGAGAGTGCGAATAGCGTCCCCAACGTTGGCATAGTAATCTGGGCACTTTTCCTGACTTCCCTTCTGGGTCTTTGGAGGTTTGTCATCCACTGACACAGAAAAAATGCCGTGGGACCATAGAGGGTCTGCTATTCCCCGCTCATGCATTGTTCCGTCGTAGCCAAACGGGCTGAGTTGGTACAGACGCTCCAAGCTTTCAAGAACTCCGGAGTCTCTCAGGGCAGCTGTCTCGGTGCTTGCTGAACGGCTGCTGGCAACCTCTGAGCTGGGCTGAACAGCATGTGATCTGCATGTGTGGAGCCGTGTGCGCTTGCGAGTAGTCTTGGGCAAGCTGGTGGTGTTGCAGCTTGTGCGTACACCACCTCCTAGCGTTTGGCCAAAGCAAGTCATCAGCAGAATGATGTATGCGCTAAACAAGCATGCAAAGGGTGCGAGAAGATGGTGAACAGTTCAGAAGTCAGTGATACCTCAACAAGCTGCGGAATCGACAACGTGGCTTGTGGAAAGAAGCAGCAACAAGATACATAATGTCATTGATGATGACGAGCAGCGAACTACTTCCCCTCACGCCGAGGTGTGGCAGAGCGCGTTAGGCTTCAGGTCATCTCGTCGCAGGTGCACGTTGGGTCACTCACAATTACCTACTGCTCTCAACTGTTGCTTTCTGCCTTATTGCAGGAAATGCAGCAGACGTTGACACTGTACGTCTCAAGTTATTTCAGTTGGCCATGGCTGCCTAGAACCAGCTGGCCTTAACCTGTTTGGGTTGAATCAATAACTCCCCTGCTGTGTCTTGTTTTTTCCAGCGCAACCGGTTGCTCACAGCGCCACTCGCTTGCAAGAGCATCTCTATGCAGCAGGCCTATCAACAGTACGTAGCATCAAGGGCGTTGCTGACACGAGATCTAGGCCTACAATCACTGAATAGCACGGGAGCAGCAGTCATGTCCACTGCTGGGTTGTCCAGAAGATTTCTTGAAGCCCTGGGCAAGTCGATTGGGGTTATTGGAGCCTCAGAAATTGGCGATAAAACGTTCTTCATCGCAGCAGTCATGGCTATGCGCAGTTCTAGGTTGACGGTGAGCACTACTACTAACACAACTGCGATACCTAGTGCAAATGACACTGATCAACTTGGTTGCTGGCTTACAGGTGTTTGCTGGTGCGTTGGCTGCTTTGGCAGCTATGACAGTTCTATCAGCTTTGCTGGGATGGGCAGCTCCAAACCTGGTGAGCAGGCTCTCCTACTTACTGCAGATTTGGCAGATCCTAAGGCATTGGTCCAGGCTAATCAGCGCACATTGTGTCCGCCTGCAGATCTCCAAAGTGTACACACACTATGCGGCAACAATACTCTTCTTCTTCTTTGGGTTCAAGACATTGTACGATACATACTATCACACGGATGTGAGTATTGTGCGATGACGGTACCAAGGTCAGCTGGCCAGACCCAATCAGAGCTGCTGCTTGTGCCTACTGTGGGGGACTGCAGCTTGGTTCCACATACAGCCTATTGCTTGTTTGCTTCTATGACAGGGTCGACATCAGCAAATACACTGCTTGCATGCAGCACCATGCACTGCAGTAACTGCGGATAACTTTGGCCCGCATCGGTTAGTGCATCTGAGAGGCTAAGTTGCATGTTGCGCTGAAAGGGTGATTTACAGCTGCTTGGAATCTGCAGGATGGTGAGTCAGAGTTGGAAGAGGTGGAAAAGGAGCTTGCAGGCGGTGTTAGCAAGGATGGTTTGAGAAAGAGCTCATCTCTTATGCCGGTGTTGTACATGTTGTTCTCACCAGTGTTTCTAAAAGCATTCAGCCTCACATTCCTGGCAGAGTGGGGAGACAGGAGTCAGATAGCAACAATTGGGTAAGAGAAAGAGAAAACATGAATACAATCCTGGCGTACGACACGCCAGTAAGGGCGCCAGCATTGGCGACTTTACTGCGGGTTGATGCTAGCAGAGACTTGTGTGCGGCACCAAGTCAAGGTGTAGTAAAGCATTGGCGGTGAGGTGCAAGCAGTCGTCATAGCAGGGCCAACTGCCAGCTGGATGGCAATCTAACAGCTGGATCTAAACGCATGTACCAAAGATATTCGAGACTTGCTGATCACTTGCTCAATTGTGATGATCTGTTGCAGGCTTGCTGCTCAGTTGGATGTTGTTGGCGTGATTGTTGGCAGTATAGTAGGCCATGCAGCATGTACAGGTGCAGCAGTGCTGGGGGGAAAACACTTAGCAGAGCATATCGATGAGAAGCTAGTAGGGGTAAGTGGTACAAGTAAAGCTGCTGTTCAATCGAGACATGATAAGTAAGACCATGCATTGAATTGGGCTGATGATGTTGGTTGCAGCGTCCACAGCTCCCAGGCCTCCATTTGCCAAATTGAACAACAAGGCAAGCACTGTTCGGCACTCTGTGGGCGCATGGAGTGGCTCTTCGTTTCCCTTTGGTAACTCATTTGCCCACATTTCTTCTGTGCATGTGCAGGTGGTTGGAGGCATATTATTCCTTGTGTTTGGTGCTCACGCTTTGTGGACTGGCCCAGAATAGCTCAGCATGAACCGCACAGCGCAGGAGCTGTAGAATGAAACACCTGCAGTATTAGTTGCTGATAAGGGTCAGTCATTGCCTGGAGCAAGCGTCACTGCCAGCAGTGTTGCTGAACTCATAGCTTTGAATATGGTTTGGTTGGTTGGGCTCAGTGTGAGAATCCTGCAGGCAGCAAACCTACAGTAAAGCATTGACCCAGGGCTTGGCATCCTTGAGCAGCTGTATGACATAGAGGTGGACGGGTGTTGATCAACATGGTGATGTTCAAGTGCAAGAAGCACGTCTATGGGCCGCGGCAAATGCCAGTGGCCATGTCATCCCTTTGCCAAGATGAAACACAAGCAACAGCCTGTCTTATCAACAAGCACTTTGTCATGGTGAATACTGCTTGTCGCCATAAAGCTTGTCAGTCTTTGTGGGATCTGTGCCTGCAAACAGTGGGTTTTTGGCGTCACATTGGGTGCCAGCATTATCTGCAGGTCGTCAACTTGCAGTCAATAATATCTACCATGAGCATTAGGCAAGGCTGCCAACTGTCAATGGGCAGGAGCAGGAAAGCCTTGATGAAGACAGCTCATTCCTTGACTACTATAGTAGGAACTCCATGCAGCCATGCAACATTTAAGTGTATCACAGCTGTACACTATGCACTCTATTGTATAAGAAACATAGAAGCAAACACAAAGCATTCCATATACATACAGAGGAGACAACATAGGTATGCATCATGAATCTAGGGCCGCTACTACTGGGTACTGTCACTCGCTGCAGCTGTAAGCCGGTGTAACATGCTGAAGTCCTTTCTCTTCCACAAACACCAATATAACCATTATTACCTGCGCACAGTGGGACAGTTGTCGTTTAGTAGCTCGCCCCAACAGCGAATTCCAGTACCATAGTAAGCGGCGGCCCATGGATGTTGTGCACAAAGGATGTAGAGTTAGAGAGGTGGAAGGATAAAACTGAAAAGAGGACGTTGCAGTGTGGGACAGGACGAAAAGCTGTGCTGCCAGTGTGGTGTTGTGTTAGTGACCAGCTGTATTTGGTCCGCTGCATCAGAGTCGCAGACAACTCCTGTACGAAGCTCCAAAACACAGCAGAGGAGATTCGGCAGTACTAGGGCTGCTGGGTGCAACCTCAGCAGCAGCAAGCATAGCATTTTGTTACAAAGGCAATAAAGGGAGCAGGACGGGCACCATGGTGCTCCCCACACTGGTCAGCATGTATCCACAACAGCAAAGCATGTGCGTTACAATGCATAGAACGCTTACAACACATACACCCAAGACGCAACTAAAGCACAGTATTGCAGCTGCCAGATCCCAGCAAATGTGAGGCACACAGACACCACGCAACACCAATACACATGCAAAGCAGGGTATAATACGCACACACAAAACGCAACCAGCGTACTTGACGAACTGTGATTCATATGCCTTATAAGACTGGTATTGTCAGCAGCAGACAAGGCACAGATACAGCTCACTGGAGAAGGAGAGTAGTAGTCCACATGCACGGCGCCAGGTGGTAGCCCATGCACTCCAGGATGTCCATGAGGTTTTGGGAGTTGATAAGCTGCTGTATGGTACGGCTGTTCTACGCACTCAGGAAGATTATAAAAAAGAGCAGCAACAGCAAAGTAGTTTGACATCTGCTGCCTTGCTGCATCTAGTACATTCAGCACTGAGAGGTAAGGGTGTGCTAAGCAGTGGCAGTTGTTTGTGAGGTGAGCTGAGCAGTGTCAGGCATGCGGAGTGTCTGACAAGAGAGGCTGTCAGAGGCTGAATGCAACAGCATACAGGTTGCCGCTGAGCAAAGATACCAGCAAAAGTACTGGCATCAAAGAAATGTCCCCATACACCGGTATCAAAGAACCAAACCATACGTAGGATCTGGCTGAGAAGCCATGTGGCGGCAATATCTACACGCATTGAGCAAGCGGTGGTGTACATATGAGCAGATGCAAGAAGCGGTTGCGAATCAGAGTGAGCTCGTATGCTTGGCGGCACCTGGCGATGGCAAGGCTACCCAAGTGAGTCACTTGAAGTGACATGACCGTAACAGGTTAACAGGTCGTCTCTCATGTGGTAGAAGTGCTACACTGTGAAGATCTGTCATGAGTAAACGTTGAAGACGATCTGATAGCGCTCCTGGGGAGGTATAGCCCCTTGTACGGACTGATTAGCTTGCTTTGTAAGGGCTCTGCTGTCATGTACCGGGTCGCAATGAATTACACAAGATGTTTACATAATACCAAATTACAGAGGTCAACCACACGGTTACCAGGCCTCGCCGTCAGGTAACATAAGAAGACCAGCTTACCGGTGCAGCAGACCATCATGCGGACCATGTCCTGTAATTTGTCAGTCTAATTCTCATGATATAGTGTTATATGTGACAGGGGTACGGTGAGGGTGCGTCCACACGTATGCAGAGCAAACAGCACAAATACAGGTGCAGGTGAGTGTGCACACCTGCTGTTCAACATGTGATGCTGGTGCGCTGTTTTGTACTCTGTGTTGTTGAGTCATGTTGTGTCCGCAGACGACGCTCCAAGGTTGAGATCTGAGGAGTTCAATGAGCAGGAACAGCAGCAGCAGCAACAGCAGCAGCAGCAACAACAACAACAACAGCAGCAGCAGCAGCAACAGCAGGATGCTGGGAATGATGGCTACATCAATTTCCTGGGATTGAGGATCAGCAAAGACGATCTGTTGACGATCACGTTGGCATTAGCAATTTCATATGGGATCCGCTGGTAGGCAGCTTTGAATGATATCAGCGCCCCTGGTGCTGAAGCGCACCCTGTTCCCTGACCTGTTGAGGACAAGGACGTGCCTGGTCATCACCACCAGAGCATGACAGGATTATGAATGAGTCCTGCAAGTAGCACCTCACCGATCTCACTTGCACTGCGCCTTCTTCTCTGCACCCCGTCTCAGTTCAGCGTACTCACAAGTTGATCCGCTGCTGTTCGTCTGCAGGTTCATCGCTGAGCCTCGCTTCATTCCATCGCTTTCCATGTTCCCAACTTTTGACGTAGGAGATAGACTCATTGCAGAGAAGCTGACGTACAGGTTCAGCAGGTACAGCAGTAGGACTCACAGCAGCAGCAGCAGCAACAACAGACATGGGGATGGAAGCAGCTGCATGGCAACTACTAACAGACTTGCTCACAGCTGTGTGATGTCGGGTGGCATACTGCCATGACATCTGCAGGCCTTGCTGCACTCATATATTGCCAATGAACCAAGCATCAAAGCAAGCATTCAAGTTTCAAATGTCCACAACGAAGATGAGGGGTGACGACACGTTGTGCTCTCAGCAGGCATGACGCGGCTTCGCTCTTGTTTGTTCCCGTCACTGTCTGTCCTGCAGGCCCCCTGTCCCCGGTGATGTTGTGATCTTCCACCCTGTTGAAGGTGTGGGCAGCAAGGACCTGTTTGGTGACAATGTGTTCATCAAGAGAGTGGTGGCCGTGGAGGGCGATGTAGTGGAGGTATGTGGATATCAGGAGCAGCAGGGTGGAGTGAGGATGTCGGAGCAGCAGTCTCAGCAGCAACAACACCCTGATACTGCTGTTAAAGCTCTAGTACTATTGCAGCCGCTGGGTCATGTAGTTATTGGGTGTGCTACAGAGTTTGTAAGCCTCCTGGGAAGTCTAATGCAGGCTTGCTGGTCCAAGTACTGCTTGGGTGGCTCTTGTGGTAGCAGTTCATGCAAAGACTTTTGTCTCTGCAGAATTGTTACCATATGGGCCAACTAAGGAGTGCTTGCTTTGCCGAGCCTGCAGAGTTGCCTCCCTTCATGCCTCAGCCAGTAGGACAAGGGTTCAGCAGTACCAATAGCAGGGGCAGGGTTTCCGTTGCTGTGGTTGCAGCATCTGGTGCAGGCACAACACATTGTTGAGACAGCAGTAGCACCACCACCACCACCACCACCACTTGTCCTGTATGCTCGTTTGTGACCTCAAGAGTGTTGCTTCTGCTCGCCGACTGCCTTTGATGATCTGCTGTCCCTGTTACTTGTGCGGTGTCTACCACCAGGTCCATGATGGTTTGCTGTATGTGAATGGTCAGCCGCGTGATGAACCATACATATATCAGAAGCCAGCCTACACTCTGGGGAAGCTGGTGGTGCCACCTGGGGATGTGAGTTACCAGCACAAGCAGTGTGTGATTACTTGTGGGAAACTGCACATACGAGGAGTAGCGACATGATCAGTGCTGCATCAACTGCTGTCTGCCTGCTGATCCTGCTTGTTGCCTTGTTGTTGCACACCCCTGTCTGCTTCACTGACCGGCTCCACCCGGCGCTTTCATTGCTATCCTGCTGTGGTGGTTGTCTGCCTCCTGGTCATGCAGGTGTTCTGTCTGGGTGACAACCGGAACAACAGCTACGACTCTCATGTGTGGGGCCCTCTTCCCCGTGAGAACATCCTGGGCCGAGCAGTGTTCAAGTACTGGCCTGTGACCAAGATTGGTCCCCTGCAGGATTACACTGGACTTATTGCTGCACAGGCACCTGCATTGTCTGAGGCAGGGCAGTCGACTTCGGCCCAGCAGAGCCTACCAGCACCTCAGCTGACACAGCAGTAGCAGGCAGAGCAGTGGGGTCGGACGCCTTTTGGGGGGACCGTACTTTGAGTCACTTGTGATGTTTCTCATGTCAATGTCAGGTTTTTCAATTGCATCTTGCTCTGTTGGATCATGTTTGATGTTTTGTTCTTGTTGCAACTTCATAGTTAAGATATTCGCAAATCAGCGTTTGGATTGGGCCTCCGGCTGGGAACGGTACCTGCTGCAACTGCTACTCCCAGTGGTGTAGTCTCAAATCAGTCAGCCATACAAGACAT